>SNQJ01S0098345.1:31233-51506 GCA_010110895.2 Picea sitchensis | reverse complement strand
GCCTTGTAAATGTATATTGTAATTTCATTGTAAATCTGGACCATTCATTATAAGGTCACAGATCTAACGGTAGAGATTATGTTAGGTTTTTTTTCCCTAGAAGGCAACCCTCTTTTCCGAGGGAAATGTATTGCAGCTATGGTTGATAGCGAATATTGGATTCTGAGAGAGGATATTGTGAGAGAAAGAAGAGGAAGTTACAACGGTTTTTGCTGTAGGTTGTATCCCTTCATTTGATGGATAATAATAAAGGAAGGACCTGGAAATTTCTTTGGTGGACTTAGCCCACACTGGGTGAACCACGTAAATTTGTGTCTCTCTTGTATTGTGTATCTTCTGTGTTTTGTTTCCGCATTTATTTTATTTTATTGCTCCACGGTCTTGTTTTCCTAACAATATGTATGTTGTAGAAACATAACTATGTTACAGTAGAAGAGGCATGTTGTAGTATAGGTGTGGTGCAAAAGATGCATATTGTAGAAGAATATGTGTGTCGCAACAGAGGCATGTAGTAGCATAAACATGTTTCAACTGAAGTCATGTGGTAGAGCATGTGTTGTAGTAGTAGGAGTATGAGTGTTACAGTAGAGTTGTGTGATAACATAATATGTGTTTCATCAGAAGGTGTGTTGGATTAGAGTGTTGTAGCCAAAGGAATGTGTAAGAATATGATGTTGCAGTAGAAAATATAGGTGTGTTGTAATATAACTCTTGTTATAGAAAAGACATCAACAAAAGGTGGGTTGTAGCAAGTGAATCTGGTGTAGGCTAGTTATTACAAACTGGTGTTCTATAACATTTGTTTTTTGGTGATATAGGGAAGCAACCATGGATATCTGATAGCTAATCTACAACTCCAGGGGTTGTGGCATGACGAAGTTGAAAAATAAGGGAAATTTAGCAATGGGGAATAAGCATTAGGACAACTATGGTCCCAGTTATGCACAAGTCAAGGAATGTTCCATTGCATATTTAATCTGATGGAATGAGATGGATGCCCACTACATCAATGTGTTAGCAAGGGAAATGTATTCCGCACTAGGCTCACCTCTTTAATTATTTATGTAATTCTATTTGATAGATATCATGCACACTGTTAGTCATTTCTAGACTATGTCATGATACTGAAAGAAATATGATCCACCTTCCCAAGTCTACTACCAAGACCATTGCGAGCATAAGTACAAGAGGAATTATTCAAAATATGTGATCAATTCCTTCTTCCATTATAGGAAATAATTTTTTACAAACCATTTCTGACATTGTTTGAAGAATCCATTCAACTAATAGATGAAATTAGAGATTGGTATATTGAAGAGAAAGGAACATATACAAAAATATGCATATCAACCAAAGCTCCCCACATTCTTTTGAAGCATGTGCTAGATCGAATAGTAATAAGGGAATATCTTATTAGACCATCATGCATGGTTTCAAATCTTTGTTAGTATTCTAAGAAAAGAAACCATATCCATCATATCCTATCTATATAATATTGTATGGACTATGCAGTTCTACCTTTGCAAAAATGGAAATAAATTAGATGGAATAATATTGATTCAAATAAGAAAGGTTCAAGAGAAACAAATTTAGAAAATTAATATCAAACTGTTAGACTTGTATCACTATCACCTAGTTGTATACTCATGAATATTGGGAGGAATAAGAATCAAAGAGAAGAGTTATCTCATATTGATCTAGATTGTATAGGGAATGAAATAAAAAACACACAGGTGTATAATAAAGAGAATATTTATACACAAAAAAACCAACTTCGATCAATGAATAAAATAATGGAATATTATAGAACACAAATTGGCTAGAATGTCGGTATCTTATCTCTTGAGAGAGAGAGAGAGTTGTCAACTATGCTCATTGGAAAAAGATAATACATGAGGTTCAAAGAATGAAATTTTAACATAAGTAAATAACTCTAACCCAATCCCCACAATTTTCTTGAAAACATCGTTTAGGGATTCAAAACGGTCGTGGAAGTTTAAGAACCAAAAAATCATAACAAAGATGACAAGATGGAGAACCGTGTTGATTCAATGGAAGAGGTGGGTGGCCACTGGTATCCACCTGAATCAGTCCTTCCCCTAGGAAGAATTGGTCCTAATTGCATTAATTTCTCATAGAAGATGGGAGAACTTTTGCTAAATCTAAATCTTGGTGAGCCATTTTCCTTCCTGAATAAGATGTTCTTATTTGACAACTAAATAGAATTGCATGTTCTACTGGAAGGTAACCTTCATCTTGGTTTCCATGATCCAATCCACTTTACTTTATCAAGGAAGTGAGTATTTATTTTTGTAGGCCCCAATTACTCAACCACATCTCAGGTGTCTAGGAAAGGTGGGAAATATGGTCAAAACAAGTCCACATTAAATACTAGGTGCGAGCCAAGAAAGTGAGGAATATTAAATTCAATTTTTTTTTCACCCACAACCTTTATTATGGTGTAGGGATCATATCAAAGTGGTCTAATATTCCTATGGTCGCTCATGCACCAATTTGTTTACAATTGGAAACATACCTTGTTACCAACCTAAACGTTTTGTGGAACACAATGTTGTTCATGTCACTTATTGTATTTCATTGGGTTGTTATATTCTTTGCAGTGAAAGTCAAGTCGAGGTGGATCCACTGACAATCAAAGTAGAAGGAACCAAGAACAATATGAAGGTCAAGGTAGTTCGACTAGGTAAATTCAAATTTGAATACATCAACAACAAGTCAAAGAGGTCAGTTGACAAGAGGTCGACATGAGGGCATGTGACAACTGATTGAATAACAAATGAAGGCTAACTAGTAGTTGACTAGTAATCCAACTTGGTAGTCGACTGTAACATAATCCTGAGATTTTCAAGATTTGTAGCCAATGATCTCCGTGGATATGTAACTATTTTTGGGAATCTTTTATTTAGGGGTTTTCCTACTATAAATGATATAAAGAAGGTGTTTTGCAATGATGTAAAATTTAATCATAGAATAGCCAATATGTAGAGGTTGTTGGTCATGTAGATGTAATTAAAATTGGCTACAGGGTTGTTCTTGTGTAAAGAAAGAAGGTATGATGTTGATTATGTCTTAGGTGTGGACTAATGTTAAGAATGCAACCCTTTATTTTGAAAGAATAAGGCAAGAAGAGAGCATAATGCTCAAGAAATATCAGTTTTCCTAGTTTGAGTTTCCAGGGTAAAATATCTATGTACTGTTTTTTTTCTTTGTCATTTACTTTCTTGTTTAAATATTTATTCTTGTCTTCCACTAGGTTTAGTGTGGTAGTGTTTCTCATTTCATAACATGTGGTATCAAATATTGGTTTAAAAACTTTGGATATGAGATAAAACCTAGGTTCAATAAGAGTCGTAAGTAAGAAAACTTTAAAGATTGTGTTAAAGAATGGCGAGCAACTCAAGAATCAAGATCAAAAAATTAAATGGACATAATTTTCAGCTTTGGAAACTTAAAATTGAAGATATCCTTGTAGACAAAGAACACTAGGAAATAGTCTTTCTAGGTACCACGCTGACATATATTTCGAAGGAATAATGGGTGGAAATCGAGAGAAGAGAAAGTATTATGATTCGACTTTGTCTTGCAAATTCGGTACTACTGAATGTCTCAGGTGAAGATTCAGCCAAGAAACTATGGGACAAATTGGGAAGCTTGTACTAGTCAAAATATCTAGTAAATAAGCTGTTTCTCAGAAATAAATTATATATTTTGAGGATGGGTGAAGGAAGTTAGGTGAATGATAATTTAAATGCATTTAATACCAATATTTAAAGTCGGTTATCTTTTGTGGATATTAAAATCACTGAGGAGGAGATATGTGTTATCCTTTTTTGTTCTTTTCTAGACTCACGGGATAACTTAGTTGTGTCTATAAGGAGTAATTCAACCACATTAGCACTAGAATATGTGCTTGCATATCTATTTTCAGAAGATATGAGAAGGAAGAACATGGAAGGATCTACCAAAGATGAATTAGTGGTTAGAGGTTGACCGATTGACATAGATAAAGAAAAATTATCTGGTAGAAAGTCTAAGTTGTTATCACATGCTAATTTGCATTAATTTTTCCCAAAGCATCTTTTCCTTGTGTTATGTTTCCACTCATATTTTAAAATGTTTTCACCAGCTTCGTCAAGCTCCCATCACTTAAATCCTTCATTCGACTGATCATCCAAAATTTTCATGTCCATGAGTAAAAAATTTGGAAAATATCCCAAACCTATATCTAGCCTAAATGCTTATTTAAATCCCTCAGTTCCATCACTTCATTCATTTTTTACCCTTATTATCATATTCCCCTTGAAAATTAAAAGTATTCATTTTATTAAGCACCCTTATCCTATCCACAAAGTCATGTGATAAGCCTTATATGCCCAAAGTCCTTAGAAAATATAAAAAGGGTTTTATTATTATTAATATAAATATTTTTATATTAGAATATTTATATTAATATTTTATCCAATATTTAATTTATGGCATCATGTCAAATCATGGGCACAAATCACAATTTATAATGTGGAAAAGTCAAAGGGTGGATGGAGGGGGCACATACATATCGGGCATAGAATTAACATGGAGGTTAATTATGTGAAGGCGGGCCGATATATAAACCAATGGTTTTTGGTTGGGGAGACGTGTCCTTACATGGTGAATATCGGGGGTAAAAGTAGTGTGGATTAAACCACTCTAGCCCAAGATGGATATAACAAATGCAACCATTTATCATATAGTTTATGTGCATCATATTTTCCAGGGATGCATTTCAATAATAATTATGGAATTTTGAATAAATGAGATTCTTCCTCACGGTGAAAAGGTTTACAGAGGTAAAATTTAAGTTTTACAAATTAAAGAGAATAATGTTTAGTTCCATGGAAAATAATTAAATGGGAAGATGGACGTGAAAGGAAGACTTGGATAATTATTTATCCAAAGGTTTTACAGAAGTAAAAGAAGAAGATCAAAAGTATTTTACCAAAGATGGTAAATAAGACATGGTTTTCAAAACCATGGGAGAGAGACCAGTAAATGGTTTTCACAGTAAAATGGTAAATTGGAGGAAACAAGACACAGTAAATGTTTTTCACAGTGAAATGGTAAATTGGGAAAAACAAGACATGGTTTTCAAAACTAGGGAAAGCAAGCAGTAAATGGTTTTTCAAAACCATGGGAATGAGTTAAATTATGGAAATTTAATTTTAAAGGATAAAAAATATTTTCTAATTATTTTTGTTCAAATATATTATTCCAAAATATTTTAGGAAAATATGGATAAATAAAATTAGATTTGGAAAAAGAACAAGTGACATTTCAAAGAGGATGTGGAAGTCAGTTTACACAACATTTGAGACTTACATGACGATTTCTGGATGAACCAGAATGAGTTTTAAAAATTCAAGTGAGATTATTGTCAGGCACAGACCCTATAACATTAACCTCATTCATTTTTCACATAGGTGTCATGGATTGGGAGATTCGAGGGAATCTTGGAGCCATATTTTTCTGTTATAATTTCATGTTCGAGACATGTTTTTGTGACACATATCCTGGCCAGCTAGAGATGACTTTCAAGAAACTGAGCGAAGTTTTTATTCACAACGAGCTTATCTACAAAAACCATTCTCATATTTTACACATATATTAGGGTTTGATAATTACAGGTGATGTTTTGAAGCCTATCTTCTCTCCTGAAAAACAAGAGATCAGTTAAACATGTCATGTTCTATTTGTAACTGTTTCTATTTTGGGGAAGAAGATGAAACGTTTTAGGTCAGATATTGTAATTGGTTTCTAATTGAAAGGAACTCAAAATTGTATAAATGATAGAGGTTACGAATGTATTAGTGTTGGAAGAAGTGAAAGGGCACCTTTCTTTTATTTCTGAACTCTATTGTAATTTTATGGAGCTAAATTGAATACATATGCAGAAGATTTGAAGTCTCTATGAAAATATTCTAATCATGGTGATATGAGTTTTGTCTCCTTTCATTGTATGTATCTCTTGCGCTCTTTATTTTCATTTACATTTTCTTCTGTTTAAATTGGAGAGTTAAAGGCCATAATTCATCTTATGATTCTCTCGGCTTAAGCAATTTAAAATGTGTGTGTTTCTTCTTAACTAATTCAGAATTCATTTCAATAATGATCTGATGTACTTACTTGTTTTATCCTTCTTCCTACACTTCTCTTAAACTCAATTTGAATCTCAGATTCATTGTCTCATTTATCCTTTATCCTATAGAGAGTTCTACTGGCCAGTCATTGTTTTCATTGACTTTCATAATTTTGACTCCATAGCCCTGAGTGTCCCTCCCCTTCCTAGCCAAAAAATTTATAAAATCCCCCAAAACAAACCAAATCTAGCCACCGATTTCCAAATATATATCAAGTGACATGCGAGAGACCTCTCTGAGTTGAGAAGGCTAGTGCCGAGCTCTAAAGTAGGTTGAAATAGTTACCTTTTTCGTTTGTCTATTCAACTGGACAAAATTTACAGAGTGATAACATAAGTCAAAGGGTATATGTAAATCCCTTGTTCAGTCGACAAGAAGATGTTGTAAATGCAGTAAAGTTGTCAGTACAATATCCAATGAGAAGCAATAGACATAGAGAAAGACGAATCTAGATAATGGAGGTGATGTGTATTGGGCGTCAAACAATACACAATTGCATAAAGATGTTTGGTTGATCGACTCCGGAGAATCCTATCATATGAAATCACATATAGAATGGTCATGTGAATATGAATGATACGAAGGAGGAGATGTGTTCTTGGGGGATGAATTGACAACCAAAATTTTTGGACGAGGAAGTGCTCGAATGATACTACAGGATGGGAGGAGTAGAAACCTTCTAAGTGTGCTACACATTTTTGGTTTGGAAAGAAACCCTATATCTGTCAGCAATATGAGTGATGTAGGAGTGGACACTCCATTTCAAAAATATTCATGCAAGATGGTTAGAGGTGCGATGGTATTAATGAAAAGGGTTCAAATTTAAAACCTATACAAGTTATTAGGGAGTTTCAAACTGATTGGATGCAACAACATCGTTGTTCCTGAAGTCAAATCAAATTTGAATCGAATTGAATCAACTCAGGCTGAGTCAATTCAAACCAACCCGATAAGTCATCGTAACATCAACCCGACCATGCTATGGAAGAAGAGGAAGGGACACATTCGAGAAAAATGAATTCAATCTATGCATAACAAAGGTATGGTCGAAGATTTTCATTAATTTAATTTAGAAGTTTACTTTTATGAACATTTCATATATGGAAAACAAAGTTGGGTGAGGTTCCCATCTAGAATGACAAGGGAAAAGGGGATTCTACAGTTGGTTCATAGTGATGTGTTTGTCCCTATTGCAGTTCCTTCACTCGGTGTATCCCTGTATTATGTCTCCTTAATAGATGAATTTTCCAAGAAGACATGGATATATTTCCTGAGGAAGAAATAAGAGGTTTTCGAGAAATTTAAAGAGTTTAAATATCTTATAGAAAACTAGAAAAATAAGAATATTAAGGTGTTGAGATATGACAATGGTGGTGAATTCTATGGAAAATAATTTGATTAGCACTACAAGTACTGTGACATAGCATGCCAAAATACCACACCATATACCCCATGGAA
Source organism: Picea sitchensis (assembly GCA_010110895.2). Taxonomy (NCBI): domain Eukaryota; kingdom Viridiplantae; phylum Streptophyta; class Pinopsida; order Pinales; family Pinaceae; genus Picea; species Picea sitchensis. The sequence continues at coordinate 43,854 of SNQJ01S0098345.1, read as the reverse complement.
AAATGGATTTGTTGAGAGAATGATCAGAACATTGATAGATAAGGCAAGGAGCATGCTCAATGGTGTTGGTCTCAAACAATAATTCTGGGTGGAGGCAGTCGACACTACAAAATATATTTGAATATGTCTCCTTCATCGGAACTAGTCGAGATGATTCCACATGAGGTATGGTCTGGTAAGAATCCTTCTGTTTCACATCTCAAAGTATTTAGATCTGATGAATTTGTGCATGTTCCCAAGGAAAAGAGGAGCACGATCGATAAGAAGGAATTCAAGTGTATTTTCATTAGATAAAAATAAGGAATGAAAGGATATAAGCTATGGGATCTTGCATCAAGGAAAATAGTGTACAATATAGATGTGGTCTTCAGATAATTTATAAGTAAGTCTGAGCCTAAAGAAATTGTCCATATCAAGAATAATCCAAAGAAGGTGCGGTTTGAACTGAGGAATGAAGAATATGATTCATATGAGTCGACTTAATCAAAATTATAGGTGGAACAACTGATGTTGGTTGTAAGTAGGTTAGAACGAGTAAGAAAATTGGTTGAAAGGTATAGGTTTCCCAAATTTCATTCCACATTTGTTTTAACGGGGAATGACAATTAGTCAAACATAGTCAGGGAGGAAGTCGATTCAACAGAGGGAAAAATCTAGAAGGACACCATGGTTGAAGAGATGGAATCCTTGCACAAAAATGAGACATGGTACCTAGTCGAATTACCTAGTGAAAAAAATTGTGTTGGTAGCAAATGGGTATTCAAGAAGAAGATGAATGCATCAGGTCAAGTTGAGAAATTCAAAGCTTGACTGGTAGCGAAAGGATATTCCTAAGTCGAAGGAGTTGACTTCGGTGAAGTTTTTTCTCATATTGAGAAATAAACTTCCATTAGAGTACTAATGTCTCTGGCTACAAAATTTGATCTAGAAATAGAACAAATGGATGTAAATACAATGTTCCTACATGGGGACCTAGAAAAATAAATCTACATGAAACAACCTAAAGGATTTGTAGTAAATGGTAAGAAATATTTGGTGTGCAAACTGAAAATATCCCCTTATGGTCTAAAGAAATTACCAAGGATGTGGTACCAAAATTTATACACATACATCCTTAGTTTGGGGTTTGTGAGAAGCAAAGTTGATCACTACATATATTTCAAAGAAGAATTTGAGAGTTTCATATATGTAACATTGTATGTCAAATATGTGTTGTTGATTGGAAACAATATGAACACAATGAAGGAGGTGAAGAAGCTGATATCCTCCAATTTTGACATGAAATATATCGGTGTAGCGAACTTAATTCTAGGAATGGATATCAAGAGAGATCGTGCAACTAGAAAGATTTGGTTGAATAAAAAAAAGTATATTGAAACAGTGTTGAAATGTTTGAACATGTAGGATTGCAAACCTGTGAAGGTGTCAATTCTTGTGGGATCAAGGATAATTGTTGAACAATGTCCAAGGACATAGGAGGAAATAGAGGACATGAAACATGTTCCCTATGCAATATTGTTGGTATTATAATGTATGTGATCGTATACACTTGACCAGACATTTCCCATGAAATGGGAGTGTTGAGTAGATACATATAGAAAAATAGGAAGGAGAACTGAACATCTATCAAGAGAGTATTCAGGTACTTTTTGGGCACAAAAGACTATGTTATATGATACAAAGGAAAACCTAGAGGTAATAGTGAATTAAATGTACATGACTTTGTCGATGCCGACTGGGTTGGAGATCTAAATCAATGAAGGTAAACAAATGGATATGTCTTCAATATGTTTGGTGGATCTATCAACTAGATGAGTAAGTGACATGTGGTCGTAACCTAAACAACATAGGTTGAATACATGGAAGTCACTCATGGAAGTGAAGAAGCAATATTGATCTGAGTCTTAGGGGGGATTATAGTCTAATTTCAGATGTATGAGTCATATATTCATATTTTTATGTAAAAGGGAACATGATAGATATGTAATTTACAGAGTCAAACCTAATTAAAATTTACTTCCTCAAAAATACATCTTATAAAAAGGAAATAGGGAGAGAGTGAAGGTCGAGAAGGAAAGATCCAAAAATTGGCCTCATTGCATGTAATGGTTATTCTTAATGGAATCCTTCTTTTGAAACTCTTTCTCTCTTTATCATACTTTTGTGGTGTATTTATCTCATGGTTTTCATCAATTTTCTTGTGATTAATTTCATGTTAGATTTGTGTGTTTTCTCTTCTCCTCTCTCGTCATTTAAGCCTTCTAGATATGTTTCTATTCCATGGGAACTAGGGTTTGTAGAATATTTTAGGTTCAAATATTTGTAGCAATATCCAACCTCCTTTTGGCACTCTCAAAGTCCATTTCTTGGGCCATAAACTGTAAGTATCACAATTGTTCCACATGCATGGTTTTTCTACCCTTGGAACTTCATTCACCATTGAAGAAGCATCCTTACATGGATTCACTACATCCATTGGTATGAAACATTTTTAGAAATTTTGTAGGGTTTCCATACTTCTCACAGAGGTTCCATGGCCTCTACAACAACCCAGGATTCTCTACAAACCCTTAGAATCCTTTATGGCCCTACGAAATTGGTTCTCTCATATTCAATGCTATTGCAGATTCATGAAAGAATTTTACATCTTAAAAAATATACATACAACATTTGGAATCTTGGGAAACCTCATTCCATCCCTTTCGTAGCTTATCCAGAATTGTATGGTTTCCATAGGAGCACAATCATGGACCAAATACAGGGAATATATCTTTTGAAAATTTTATGCAGGTGCCAGGAACTCTACATAGAATTCAAGACAGGAAGCTATAGACCATTTTAAAGGATTCTACGTTAGCACAAATGGGTTTTTATGGAATTTTATTTTGTTTCCTGGTTTTGAGATATGATTGATTTAAGCACCAAAGGTTTGTAGAATAGTGTGTTTGCGCTTCCCTTGAGTTTCAGGTAGAGTTTTCTCAGTCCACATGATAAAACAAAGAAAGTATCTTATATTAACGGAAATATGTCTTTGATACCTCAAATGGGTCTTCAATAGAATTTGATTTCATCATCTGCATCAAAATATATGAACAAAATTGCAGCCAGAGGTTCGCCACCATGAAAATAGGGTTTTTTCATTTCAACTTTTATTTTTTTGGATTTATTAACTCCTATTATAATTTTTACCCATGTGAAACACCCCATAAATTGTAACCAATATCAAAAACAAGACTTCCATTTCCAACTCAGTTATGAGTCATCCATAAACCCACAGTTACGAGTTAACCACACACAACCCTTCTCTTCATTGGCACTCAACACATTGTAATCATGATGGTACCATGAACATAATGGGGTCTCTTTTATTTATCATGGGTGAAATGATGTGGACCATAATTTTCTAATGGGGGAGGATTGATTTGAATCTTAGGGGGTATTATATTCTAATTTCATATGTATGAGTCATATTCATATAGTTATGTAAAAGGGAACTTGATAGATATGTAATTGACAGAGTCAACCCTAATTAAATTTGACTTCGTAAAAAATAAACCTTATAAAAAGGAAATAGGGAGAGAGTGATGGTCAAGAAGGAGATGTCCCAAAATTTTCCTCGTTGCATGTAATGGTTATTCTTAATGGAATCTTTCTTCTCCAACTCTTTCTCTCTTTCACATATTTTTGTAGTGTATTCAACTCATGGATTTTCATCAATGTTATTGTGATTAATTTCATAGCAGGATTTGTGATACAAAAAATACTACAATCCCCCCTAAGATTTAGATCAAGTATGGTTACAAAGGCTATTTTCATGAATCAGGTTTGAGAAGAGAGCTATAAAGATAAGTTGTGATATTCAAAGCACAATAATTATGGAAAAGAACCCTGCTTAGCATTCTAAGACTGGGCGCATTGATGTACAATACCATTTTGTGAGATACATGGTGGAAAGAAACAAGGTGTTGTTGGAGAAAGTAGACACATTGGAAAACATAACAAACTTTTTGACCAATTCTGTGAGTGTTGTGAAGTTTTCTCGGTGCATAGAGGTAATGGGTATTGCTTCCCTAGGACTATGAATGATAGTGCAAAGATCTCTCGGTTTCAAAAAAGAAAACAACAAGTGGGAGAAGGTTGGGTTTTTATATTCTTTGCAGGGAAGTTCTAGTTGAGGTGGATTGACTGATAGTTGAATTCAAAGGAATCGACAACAATATGAAGGTCGAGGTGGTTCGACTGGATGAATTTGAATTCCAAGATATCAATAGAAAGTCAAAGGTAGAGGTGGTTTGACTAGGTAAATTATAATTCCAAGACATCAAGAACAAGTCGAAGAGGTCAACCAGTAAGAGGTTGATAGGTGGGAATGTGGAAACTGACTGAATACCGAATGAAGGTCCTCTGGTATTTGACTGTAACATAATCCTGAGATTCATGGGATTTGTAAAAATTGATCCATGTGGATCTGTAACCCTTTTGGGCTCCTTTCTCTTAGGGTTTTTCCTACTGTAAATCCTATAAAGAAGCTTTTTCATATTTTTTTAAGAGCTAATCATATAATAGATAATACATAGATGTTGTTGGTCATGCATATGTAAGACGAATTGGCTACAGGGATGTTCTTTTGTAAAGTAAGAAGGTATGATGTCTATTTTGTCTTAGGTGTGGACCAAGGTTAGGCATGTAGCCTTTTATTCTGAATGAATAAGAAAACAAGAGAGCAAAAGGCTCAAAGAATGTTGATTTTCCCGGTTTGGGTTTTCAGGGTAAAATATTTATGTATTGTGTGTTTTCTTTGTCATTTACTTTCTTGTTTAAATATTATTCCTCTCTTCTGCTAGGTTTAGTGTGGAAGTGTTTCTCATTTCCTAACATATTTGGCATTTTAATTATAGAATATCTCATGAACCTATTGTTGGAGGTTCTAGATCCATTCAATAAATTTGGCTACTCTATCATCCCTTGCCTAAGCATGGGAAGAATCTATTGGTAAATATGGATCGAGAATAACTACATCAATGGGGGCCAATGGATGGAACCCCAAGCACACCTAAAACATTTTGTGGCCAATAGAGTTTTGGATGGATCTATTATAACTATGATGAACATATAAAATTATATCATCTCATGTATGTGGATTTTTGTATTTGTACATGTATAGGACATGCATAATCATCCTATTCACCACTTGAAATTTCCCATCTATTTGGGGATGAAAGGAAGTTTATTTGGTCAAATTGGTGTCCATCAGTGGCCATAGGATGGAATAGAAGGTACTAAGGAAGCTACTATCCCTATCTGAAATAATGGTCTATCACAACGTCAACGTGAAATTAAACCAAAGATGCTCAAAGGATAGCCTAGTAGTGGCCCTAGTTGTGGTACTCTTTTTACATGGTGCCAAAACTACCATCTTAGAGAAACTGATTGATGACCACAAAGACACAATCTTGACCATGTTTGGTGGAGGACAAAAATGACATGTTATCCATGGAAGCAGACTCACAGGGCTTGTTTGGGATAGGGAGAGGAGTGTGCAACCATAATTTCTTAATGCATGGTTTAACAATGAAACTGGTAGTGCATGAATTAATATAATGGTTGATGTCTTGTCGAATATTTGACCAGTATAAATACTTCTAAAGTAATAATGTTATCTTCTCCACACCGAAGTGCCTTTTCACCTAACTATAATGTGCCTCCAAAATTGGTTTTGCATGCTTTCTTGGAGGAACAAAAATATGGCCTCGATATAATACGATCACATCCTAAAGGTGGATGTATGAGAATTTATTCCCTACACTTAGTTCCTGATAAGTATCAACAAAGTCAGACTCACTATTGTATAATTGTTTCCAATCGAAGGTCTTGTGCCTATAGGAGTTAAGAATTATGGTTAGTGACACAACTAGGGGATGATTGAGACAATATACAACATGGTTTGTGATTCCCTTTTGTACTTAATTTTCAAGTGAAATTGTTGTACGTATGTGGACAAATTTTGATGGAGGTCATTTTGTAACTTTCCTTTTGTTTTCATGAATTGTAGAGGCTTGGGATTAGTGTGGATGATCATTTCCTTTATCAAAATATAATTCTTCCACTATTGACATGCCTTCATAATGGAGTACATATCCTTGTCATGGTTGTGATATCAATTAAAAAAATCATATAACATCTCATTGTGATAGGACACCAGATGTCCATGTTAAGTGAGGACTACACTGATAGCATAGCCTGAGGCATATGTTTCAATATCAAATCATTGTTGCAGTTTTGGTAACGTGAGGAATTATGTGGAGTAGAGGTGGTGTTTCATATCCTATATTTATTTATACTACGATTCATACGAAGAAAAATTAGCTTTATCTCCACCCTTGCTAACTTAATTTAGGGGCCAACTGATATGAGAGAACCCCAACATGAAGCTATGGTAGAATTTGGTAAGGTCCAAGAAGTTGTGGAGCTCTATTATATTCATGGAGGATGTCCAATCATGAATCACTTAGACCTTGGATAGGTCTACATGCACCCCATTTTCATCCATGATGTATCCCAAGTATTGAATTCTCTTTATTCCAAATCAACATTTATCCATATTGGTGTAAAAGTTTTCTTTCCACAACATGTTAGAAACCTATTGAATGTGTTGGACATTTTCTATGCAAGTTTGACTGAAGATGAGGATTTCATCTAAATATATGACCAAAAAATATTTTGTGAACTACTGCAAGATATCATCCATCATCCTCATGAATGTCACTAGAGCATTAGTCAAGAAAAAATGCATGAGCAACCACTCAAAAAGGATTTGTTTATATTTGAAGGTTGTCTTCCATAAATCAATTTATTCAATTGAAACATGGTGGTATCCTAACTTTAGATCAATATTACTAAACAAATTGACACCCTTAAGTTGATCAAGAAGTTCACCAATCTAGGGGATTGGTTATTGGTTCTTCATAGTGATTTTTTTTGGATCTCTATAATCAGTACACAGTCACCATGTGCCATCCTTCTCCTTTACCAACACAATTGGGCTCCCAGAAGATAAGGAGCTCCATTGAATGTGTCCCTTTTGAATGAGCTCATGAATTTGACACTTTATTCCTCACTCTTTAGATGGGAGCATTTGTATATTGGAGCATTAGGTGAGGAAGAACTATGTATCAAGTCAATGGGATGTTTGACCTAGCAGTGTAGAGGCACTCCTATAGGTGAGGTAAATATGTATCTATATTCCTCTACAACATTTTCCACTTGCTTCTTCTATGTAGAGAGACCATGTGCTAAAACTGTGTTGGTCACAATGACCTTTGTTGGGTAAAATATATGCATTAATTTATCAACATTAAATTATCGATCGGGATTTCGTAAAATTAGAGGTGCAAGCGCAAGAAATGTAGGATTGGAGCTAGTCTATCCTAATCTAAAGTCATCAAGAACACATCAAAATGAATGAAAGAAGAACTAGAAGTAAAATCTAAGTGTAGAAATAAAAGGAAAATTAAACTATGGGAAAACCAAATTAAAGAAAATTAGCTAAAGGGAAAATAAAACAAATAGGAAATGAAATATGAATTTAAACTATGCAAAGGAGATGCCCCTCAAAGATACACCCAAGAATGTTAGTATGGAATTAGTTTTGTTTATGTACAAAAATTAATGTGCGGGTACGAGATTTATTTTGTTTTAGGTATGAGAATGTGTTGGTACGGATTTTATGTACACAAATGAGATTGATTCTCATGGATAATTCAATTAACGATGCATTCACACCTATATAACAAGAACCTTTAACAATATTTAACAAAACTCTATTAAATAAAATAATACAAAATTACAACATAACAAACATAATATGAAATAGATAACAATTATGTAGACAATATTATAATAATAAACTTAACAACGTTTACCAAAACCTTGATAAATAAGACAACACTTAATTATAACTTAACATAATGTACAACAAACTAAATGAAATATGTTAACAAAAAAATTACAACCAACAAACTATTAGCAAAACATTATAATCATATAACAAAACGTTATGAATATACAACAAAGAAATAATAAACAAAACAACATAACTTATATAACACAATATTCAACATATAATTAAATAAACAAAATACAATACATAAAAAAATAATACGACGTGCAATCAACACAATAATTAAGTTAAAAAGTATACATTTGAGAATGCATTAAAATTAAACAATATAACACCATATATAAGAGAACAATAACATGAAACAAATAAAACCTAAACCTAAAAATATACATCGTACAACTCTGCAACGCCGATGTAATACGAGGTATGGGAACAAAGATACTGTTGGGTGTGAGGAGGGAAAAACGAATGGATAGATGTGAAAACTGGACATAGGGAGTTGTTAATATTATGGTAGATGTGGGAGGTATTTACCTCCACGTGTGAACCTGACGAGAATAGAAGACTCTGGAAAGCAAGAGAAAACCCTAATGAGTTGGCTAATAACCCTAGAAGTCTTGTCGACTCAAGAAGACAATTTATATTAGGTTATTAGCCTCCAAGAGAAGAAGTCTACCATAAATAATAATAATATAATGAACAGACACATATCAAGAAGGAGAAGTTGGCCCCAAAAAATATGGCAGAACCAGTATAAATACAAGGTGCCAGTTCTCATTTGACACATCTCAGAATTGCAGACAACAATTGGTGCGCACGTGTGGAGGAGAGCTGCAGGTGCAACTGCTGTAGCTAGCAATTCCAGTGTTGGCTTGGACTATCTCTTGGCTAGGCTTTGGACTTTCTGATCAACTATTTTTGGTGTGCTATCCTTGGAGGAAGATGCACTACCCTTTGTTTGGCTATCTAGACTAGGGTTTGCTTCCAGAGAAATTCTCAGTCAAGGTTAAGGTGCTTGGAGGGTGGCTTCGACCTATGGTTGGGTGATGAGGGTATCGTCAATTGTAAAATGCGCACACCATATTCTATATTCTAACAGGTTATGGGCCCACACCTCCTTCATTCAGTCTAAATGCTGGAAGGAAACATAGCTGCTAGAATATTGAGCTCATTGAGGAACTTCCACTAGGGTTACTAGCAGAAACAACTTCCAGGACACTGCCACTAAGATTACTAGCAGGAGAAGATGCAAAAACCATAATCCTCTTGTTGATTCACCTTAAGTGAATGGATTGACCTAATCTTTAGACAGATCAATGCATCCTAGCCTAGCACATCTCCTGGCACTCTCAGAAGGCCAAGACATGAAGTTTGGATTTTTTGTCAAATCTAGGGTTTGACCAATTCAAGCAGCCATGACAAACTCTATGAAGTCTAAGAACAAGTTAGATGGAGCCTCTAACTTTAGAGCATGGAAGACAAGGATTGACCTCATCCTTGCCAATAATAAAGTGTTGGATATCGTGAAAGGAAAGATCATGAAGCCAGTGTTTGAAGAAGGAAAATAGAAGGAATCGCAGAATGTTGCAGCTATGGAGAATTTCAATGATGTTGACATCAATGCCATGAGTATCATAGTGGATTTTATAAAAGACCACTTGATACCCTACATCTCCCATATTGACTCATCAAATAAGATGTATGATTCCCTAACAAATCTCTTCTCAGTCAGAAACATTGGACAAGTTATGAGTCCGAAGAATGAGCTTCGTAACATGAAGATGAATGATGACGGCATCATAACATCATATTTTGTAAGGATATCCCAGTTAAGAGATCAAATACAAGCTATTGAAGATATCACTTCAGAAAAGGAATTGGTGAACATAGTACTCAATGGTCTTCCCAAGACATGGGATTCATTTGCCACAAGCATGAAGACAAAGAAGGAGTACCTGAGATTTGAAGAACTTTGGACTTGTTGTGCTCAAGAAGAATCAAGGATCAGTGCAAAAGATAAACCCCAAAATAAGTATGATGATCAAGCCTTCACAGTAATATTCAAGAACTTCAAGAAAAAAGGAAAGTTTGATTCAAGGAGGAAGCCAAAACAAGAAAAAGGCATTTCAGAAGTGCAATGCTTCAACTGTCGAAATTATGGTCACTACAAGAGTCATTGTCCCGAGCTAAAGAAGAGATAAATAAAAACATGAAGAAGAACATGAGGATTCCAAGAAAGAAAGAGGAACCAGAACAACCAGTCATTGTATCAAGAATCACAAGATTACCAGCCTGATATGAACTCACTAAAAGCAATCAAGAAGAAGATCTGAAAGTCATGATGAAGAATAGTGTATGGAAGACTTATGAATGAAATCATTGTGAGATATAAAACCAGAGGTTCTCCCAGATGGAGGGAGAAGACTATGATGATTACTTGTTCCAGTAAGCCAGACTTATCTCTACATAAGTCATTATATCATCCTCAACATCCATGAGTTGGAGTTCTACATCAGATGAATGCAAAGAATGTTCTCCAGAGAAATTTAATAAAGAGCATATGAAAAGAAATCTCAAGACTTTGAGACATACCAAAAAGAGATTCCTGTATGCAGATAGAAGAAAATAACTTGGTGGAGAACCTCCAGTGCACAGCAGAAGTGTGGTGAAGATTTCCTATAAAGATGACTACTTAGTAGATTAGGTATCATGATGACATAAGAAGTGCCACAAAGATATGTTCTAGCTTTCCAACTATGATATACTCTATTGTTCAGATCTACATGAAGCCTTCACAATGTTCTAGAATAAAGTACATTTGAAATCAAGCATTACATTATCCATGATGAAGTATAGAAAGGAGAAAATGATTACATGAGCAGATAAGTAGACATTTTGGTAAAGCTTCTATCCAAGATGAAAGAGTTTTCTTACTCAAGCGGGAGCTCATGGAAAAAACTTGCTTCTTATTGAAAAAGGAAGAAATGACTCTCCAAGTTAGGAGGGAGCACATAAAACATTATTGAAGACATTCATTTTCAAGATTGAAAAACAGTCCATCTTGGACAGATGCTTTCTTGTTTGGAAAGTGGATTGAGATTTCTGATGGACAGTGACTTCCCATTGTGGTTAACATAGGAGGTAGTCTAATTTATGATGTATCATAGACAACGACTTCCCATTGTGGTTAACATGGGGAGTGGTCTAGGGAAATCTCTGTTCTTGAGGGTTACTCAAGAAGACTGGCCTGCCTCGTCGGAAAACGATTTCTCATTGTGGTTAACATGAGGAATGGTTTGTTTTGGAGGTTGATGTAGGAAAGTCTTTTCCTCTTGTGGTTAACAGAGGAAATGGTCTGGACAGTCATTCCTTAGGGTTTATACATTCTCTCCAGGGTGCACTTTGATTAGTGTAGGAGGAATGACTCGGGGTGGGGAATGGTCCAGTCTCAGCAACCAGAGACATACATTCCTTGGGGTTATACATTCTCTCCAGGGTGCAATTGATTAGTGTAAGAGGAATGGCCTAGGGTGGGGAATGATCCAGGACAGACATTCCTTAGTGTTTATACATTCTCTCTAGGGTGAACTTTGATTAGTGTAGGAGGAATGGTCCAGGGTGAGGAATGGTCTAGACTCATACATTCCTTAGGGTTTATACATTTTGTTCAGGGTGCGCTTTGATTAGTGTAGGAAGAATGGCCCAGGGTGAGGAATGGTCCATGCTTAGAAATCAAAAACAATCCTTCTTCCTTGTTTGAGAATAATAGGGAAGATAGCCCATTGTTGATGAGGGCATATATTCTTTCAAATCTCACAAACATGAGTGAAATATTCTCCCAGATGATTCAATTTATTTTTAACAATATTTTCTGTGCAGGATGGCATCAGATGATTGTTATGGAGACTACATGTCTCCAGACAGTAGAGATATACTACTGTGGTGGATATGTTCTACTATTTTGAGGCATATATTCTTTCAGAGCTCACATATGCGAGTGAAAGATTGGCCCAAACAAATCAGTTTATATCATAACATTGTTTCTATGCAGGTTTCTATCAGATGTTTTTTATGAAGACCGTATGACAGTAGTTGAGGACTACTGTGGTGGATATGTTCCATTGTTCGTGACTATACGTTGATGATCAAGTACTTGTGTGCTACTTGGTGTGGTAGTGAACCATTGGATTGTAGTTATGTACTACTATGGATAGAAACAGTTATGTTCTATTTTTGTTCTAACTGCCTTGAAGACTATCAACAATTTATTGGAAATAATCACCATCCAGACAAATCATGAACAAAGATTTTCTAGATGGAAATTGGTTCAGAGCATTTATTCCTCTAGATTATAAGGGTGGCTCTTGTATCACTCTATGGTGTGAGTGACTTATCCAGCATCATGTCTAATTACTCAGATGAAGTATGGTTTCGAGAGATGATGCAACTGATGATGATGGTGATGCTCATGAGATAATCTAGATGACTATATTGATGCTACCACGTAAATGGTATATTTTTTGTGCTCAAGACCATTACCTATAATACCTCCCTAGCTAGGAGGGAGTGTTAATATTATGGTAGCTGCGGGAGGTATTTACCTCCACGTGTGAACCTGACGAGAATATAAGACTCCAGAAAGTAAGAGAAAACCCTAATGAGTTGGCTAATAACCCTAGAAGTCTTGTCGGCTCAAGAAGATAATTTATATTAGGTTATTA
>SNQJ01S0098343.1:31233-41339 GCA_010110895.2 Picea sitchensis | reverse complement strand
TGTGTTTTGTTCTAGATCTAGGTGGATCTAGGGAGATCAGTTAGTGTTCACACCTACCGATTTATCCTATAACAGAGAGGCAATGGGCATTGTTGCCCTTGGTTTGTGAACGAAAGTTCAAATGTCTCACGATTTCAACAAAGAAGACAATAAGTGGGAGAATCTTGGGTTGTTATATTATTTGCAATGAAATTCGAAGTCAAGGTGGATTGACTGATAATCAAAGTCAAGGTGGATCAACAACAAGTCAATGGTTGAGGCAGTTCAACCAGATCAAGACAAAGTCGAAGACATCGACAAAAATCCAAAGTTCAAGGTGGCTCGTCCAGGTAAATTTGAAGAGGTCAAATGATAAGAGGATGACATGTGAGAGAGTGGCAACTGATTGAATACTGAATGAAGGCTGACTAGTAGTAAATGGGTGATCTGACTTGGTAGTCAACTGTAACAGAATCCCAAGATTCACGAGATTTGTAGCCAATGGTATGCATGGATCTGTAACCATTTTTGGGCACCTTTTCTTTAGGTTTTTACCTACTGTAAATCCTATAAAGGTTTGTTGTAATACTATAAAGACTAATCAAAGATAGAAAAATATTTAGATGAAATTGTATAGGTTGTTGGTCAGGTAGATGTAAGCTGAATTGGAAATAGGGTTGTTCTTATGTAAGAGAGAGGGTATGATGTTGATTGTTTCTTAGGTGTGGACCAAGGTTAGACATGTAACCTTTTATTATGAATGAATAAGACAACAAGAGAGAAAAATTCTCAAGGATTGTGTGTTTTCTTTGTCATTAACTTTCTTGATTATATATTTCTTCCTCTCTTATGCTAGGTTTAGCGTGGAATTGTACTTATTTCCTAACAAAAGGAAACTCGATCCAAGGGGGATTTCACCCGTCCGCAGGGGGAATTAACCACAACAAAAAATTGGTGACTCCACTTGGGAATGATTGTTCCTTGGTTTTTAACCTATTGAATAATGTTTTTACTTTGATCTTTTTGATGTTGATGCTTGTTATTTGAACTCTTCCTGCTTTCTGTTGAATCTGGGAAATATTTGGTGTTGTTTCAACCACGTCTAGGCTTCAACACTCCCCTATAGTGGTCTTCATAGTGTTGATATCCTAATAAATCCCCCTTGTTAGTCTTATAGGGATCGTTGATATCTATTCAATGCCTTGTCTGCCCCATTACAAGAGTGTTTATCTCCTTCCTGGGTTAGTTTTCAACTCATTTTTCTTTCTTGATCTGGATTATTTTTCGCACGAAATGAGAGCAGAGATATAATAAATAAATGTACAGATATATCTCATATATCCAATAATATAACAAAAATATATCATATATACCACCATAAACAAATAGATACAATAATACACAATTTCTATTAATGAGCGAAATGTACAAAATTGTAGAAATATAGAGTGAAAGACTCGCTAGAATGGTGGTAGCTTATCTCTAATAAGAGATGTGGTGGCTACTCACATTCACAAGAAGATGATTGTTAAAATGAGGCTCCAAAGTCCTTTTTAACATAAATAAAATAAAAAACCCTAACCCTGAAATATGAAAAGCCAACAGTTTTGTGGACCCCATTTTGGGTAGTTTGGTTATCAGCTTCCCGAGGGGCGTAACTTTGGCATACAATATCTGTTTGGGGTGAACAATAGCTCGTTGGAAAGGTATCGTAGAGAAGATTCATTATGGGAGCTCAATGAAAGCCTTTTGACATTATTGAGGTGCTCGATCCCAAAAAAATTCATTTAGGCCCTCAAAATGGCCCTGAAAGTTTAGGAACCGAAAAATTGCTAAAAATAGTAAGTTGCCAGAACATTGTTTTAATACAGTTGGAATAGGTGGGTGGCCAACAATATCCAACTGGATAAATACTACCTCCTTAGGAAGAAATGGTCTCCATTGTGTTGAGTTTATGGGGAAGAGGGGAAAGCATTTGTTGAATCTGAACCTTGGTGAGTTGTTTTCTTTGCTGGAGAAGTTGCACTTCTTAGCTTGTTGAAGGTTGTCACGAACTTGTTGCTGGCAGGGTTGAATCTATTCAAACAACCTATTGTATCTCGTCTTGACTGGACAGTGTGTATACACCCTCGTAGGTGAAGAAACAATATCTTATTTCTCTTCTACAATCTTCTTCTGCTAGATAGAAAGGTCTCGGGCCAAGGCTGCAGTGGTTGCAGTGTCCTTATGTTCACCTTTTGACCAGATTGTGAATAAGATGAATTTTGTAGTATGAGATACTACCTTGTAGAACTGTCTAGGTGGTACATTAGTCAGAACTACCTCTGGTATCCTGTAGAGATGACCCCCCAAAGTAACAATGACATTACGGGGTCGAGACTCATAAATAGCATGGCACTTCCACATATATGGTTGGCCCAACAGAACATCACAGACATCTAGTGGGGAAACATCAAATAATACCTCATCCTTGAAGGGTTGGATGTCATATGACAATTAACATTGTTGGCTGACACGAAGGTCTCGTCCCTGGAGAAGCCATCCGATGTTGTATGGTTGTGGATGTGGTGTCATCGACAATCCCAATTGTTTGACTACCCGCGTTGAGATGAGGTTCTTCTAGCTTCCTCTATCAACAATAAAATGTATTGGGGTCCCCTTCACCCACATCTATGAATGAAAAAATTTCTCCCACTCTTCAGGATCTGTTGGTTCTTCTTATTGAATTGTTTCGGTTGCAATAGTAGTAGTGGAGTTTGCGTCAATCATCTGTATTTTCCCATTATTTTATGAATCATATTCTAAATCTAGGTTTGGCTCCTTGTATTTGATCTCGGCCACCAATGAATATTTTGAGCGAAATTCATCAGTGTTGTGCTAAGGGTTTTTTTGAAAATCAGACCACTTTCTAGTGTCCTTCTTCATCTTTTTGTTACCCTTCTTTTCATGTGGATTATACTAGTTTTCAGTAGGTTATTTGTTAGGGTTGTCTTTATCATACTTTGGTTGTTGCGGTTTTGCAAACCCAAACTCCCATTTTTTCTAGTGAACTTGGGCACTGCTTGGCCCCTCTCTTGACGCAGTGTGCTCCATCTCATGTACTGGTGATCATAGTTACCAACAGGGTAATATTGTTCCTTGACCGCATCCACAAAAAAATCTCAAGTGGGATCGACCCCATATATTCTAGACTCCTCTATGGAAATTTTCTCCCAGTAAGTTTACCACCAATGTTTGACATGGGGGATATCCTTAAGGAATGCGAAGGTGTTATGTTCCCTCTCGGAAAAATTATGAACATAGAAATAACCTTCTAGAAAATTTAACCATTTTTCTAGGGCCATCTACATCTATCTGACCTTCAAATACGGGAATATAAAATTTGACTTGTATCTTGAAAGGAGAGGTTCTTCCAAAGTGTTCGAATGATGAAGACATGTCTGTTGTTATCGGCATGTATTGAAGTATGTGGGAAAAATTATCCATCATTTTGTTCCTCTGTCGCGTGAGAGCTTGCTCAAACAACATATTAATATAATCATCTTCTCTGTAGTTTTTATTTTCTTCCTCCATGGAGGTTTTCTTGGACATACAAGAGTGGTTTTCCTCAAGAGAGACAAGATAGAGACCCAAATTTCTATACTCGGAGCTCGTCGAGGACATGCACTAAAAAAAACGATCAAGAGCAGCCTACTCTAATACCACTAATCCAGATTATTTTCCGCACAAAATGAGAGCGAAGATATAATAAAGAAATGTACAAAGATATCTCAGTATCAGATAATATAATAGAAATATATCAGAGGTTCAACCATAAACACAAAGATATAGTAATACACAATTTCTATTAATGAGTGAAATGTACAAAACTGTAGAAATACAGAGTGAAAGACTCACTAGAATGGTGACAGCTTATCTCTGAGAAGAGATGTGACAACTACTCACATTCGCAAGAAGATAATTGTTACAATGAGGCTCCAAAGGCCTTTTTAATATAAATAAAATCCAAAACGCTAACCCCATAAGATGAAAAGCCAACAATTTTTTGGACCCCGTTTTGGGTAGTTTGGTGTATCAACTTCCCGAGGGCATAATTTTGGCATACAATCTATGTTTGGGGCACACAATATCTCATTGGAAAGGTATCATAGAGGAGATTCATTTTGGGGTCTCAGTTAGAGTCTCTGGCTATCATTAAGATTTTTTATCCTGAAAAAAATTCATTTAGGCCCTCAAAATAGCCCTGGAAGTTTAAGAACCGAAAAACTGCTAAAACTAGTAAGTTTCCATAACATTGTTTTGAGCCAGTTGGAATAGGTGGGTGGCCACCAATATCCACCTGGATCATTTCTTCTCCTCAAATTATGGATTTAGAGGTTTTCCTCAAAGTATTTTATGATTGGTTATGACTTTGTTTTATGGAAATAATTGTGATAACCATATTTTCTTGCCTCTTTTGATCTTGCAAGTCCTTCAAAATTATGGAATGAACATGATTGTCTTGGGATAACCTGATCCTTTGGTCAAAGTATGTATTACCAGTGGTTTGATCCTCATCGCGAAGGTTTTCAAACTTATGTTATCCTGATTTAAAAACTTATTTTGAATTTTTCTTCATTGATTTGGAATTGCAGCTTTGAATTTTGATTCTTTCTACTCATTTTTGAGGTTTTCAAACAGTGATTTCCTTTCTCTTTTACAATTTTGAGTCCTTCATTGAACAATTTTTCTCATAGTTGAATTATTTCAGTTCTCATAAAAATCTTGAATGCATTCTTGTTTGTATTCTTTTTTTCTTCGTGTTCCTTTGTGTTAGCATTGAAATCTTTCATTGAAAGTAAGGAAGAAAAAAAATTCTACATTTAAAGAGATTTCATTGCATATACAATCAAAGAAAGAGAATTTTTTACATTCTTAGGAGTTTTGTTTTGGTACACATGTTTTGAAAGAGCCAGTCTTGTATTTGCTTTAGGATTTTAGAAAAAATTGTTTGATAGTTTGACATCATTCTTCTCTTCATTTACGAGGAAAATTGAAAAGTTGCATGATATTGAGTGCATGTTTATATTATGAAGAAAAAAAATCTTCTCCTTCTCATAGATATAATTCATTGAAAGAAATGTTTGCATTTCATTGTTTTTGCATTATATTGTAGTCGAGCCTCACACATCATTAGTTTCATATCTGTGGACCTTTCTGAGTAACGAAAGCCATTAGAATAAACTAGTGTGCTAATAAAATCAACTAGAAATTTTTTGGTTTATAGTACACCAACAATAGCACAGGGTTAGAGTCTTTGGGCTAGGAAAAGTGAGTAAATTGTCCAATATTACTAAAAACGACTGTAGAACACTAAATAATGAGAAAATCCAATTGTCATATAGGAGTATTCAGAAACCCCCTCTAACATGGGGGTTAAACACAAGGTCATGTGTGGAAGAGCAGTGAATATTACCCCTCCAAAGATTGACTAATCGTAGTGGAAATAGCATATATTGGGGGGGGGTTAGTGTTACTGGGTCATTTGGTCTCAATGCTTTGTGAATCTCAAATCGGTTTTAGTTCCTCAGGATTATTATCGGTCCACTTGTCTCCATTCCTCTCGAAGAGATTTGGACTTTGTTATCATACCCATACATTCGGTCCCGACTGTTGTGTTCCCCCTTGAGGCTGAATGTGAGTTGGTAATTTTAGTAGCCATTTCCTAGGTATCTACATAGGTGACTGTGGGGGGCTTCCCATGGTATCTAAGGCAGATGTCACATCACACTTTCAGTACCCTTGGAGGGTGACCCCACGAAGAGAGGTTTGCTTGCACCGAGAAGGGTTGTTACATGGAGGTCGAGGTAACTGCTTCTCATATCTTCACTGATGGCTTGAAATATTGTCTTCATAATATACTTCTACATACGATTTGTTTGGTTGATTAACTGTAGATATTTTTTAGGGATGTGTGCTTTTAAAGTTTTTATTTGGCCTTAAGGATTGTTATTTTGCTTTCACCGTGGTCAATCAAGGGCTTCGAAGAAACTCTTCTAACGAAGGAATGGTCAAAGAAAAAAATTATAAAACCAGGAGTGTAGCTCCTTGAAGTGGCCAACACGTAGAAGAACCAGTCACAACCTTCGTAGAAGGTGTTGTACCTTATGCAAATCCCCTTTTAACTAATTTTCTTGGCCCACTACTTATTGAACAACCATCCATGAGATTTCTTGATGCTTATTCTTCTTATTGTTTACAGACCATTTCAGCCAATAGGTTATCTTTTGATTACATAGATGGAATATTAATTCCCTCAATGGACGTAGAGATAGTTGCACTAGTACATATCACTACTGTTGGTTCTTTTTCTTTATTGGGAACATTTGTGACCTAGGTAACTCCGACACAACCACTTGCGAGTACATCTCTCTCCACACATGGGTCGAGTAATATTCCTACTTCATTAATCCCACATATGCACACACCAAGTGCTTTACTTGGTCCTTGGTCATCCCATCGGTCATATGGCTAGTAGTCAAATTGTTCATAAAACCACAATTACTCAAGCTAATCAACCTAAATCTCCAACTTTACAAATAGGGATTTCTTATATACCCTTCACTGGAGGTTAATCTTCAGCTGGAGGGAAACATTTTTATCGGGGAAACCCTCAAATATGAGGCAAACTCCTATATGGGGGAAACAACAACAAACTTGGGGGCAGTATGCTCATGCATTTCCTTCCATTCCCACCACTACTGGCCTATATCCTGGAAAACCATATCCAAGAGTTGCAAATCCTTTATGGGGTCAACCTAATCCAGTGGAAATTCATCGACAAGGAACTTTTCCCAATCAATCCATGAACCTCATGATTCTAACACAACAACCCCCTTAAACACAGTATATGGGAGTTCCTTCAGGCCAAAATAAATACATGGGGGTACTGTCAGGTCAACCATAGTACATGGGGGGACCATCGAGTCAACTTCAGTGCACGGGGGACCCTTAGGTTAGCCACAATACAAAGGAGGTCCATCTAGTCAACCACAATACATGGGAGGACCATCTATTTTTTCCATCCCGTCGAACTTGTATATGTTCCTATTGGTGTTCCTATATCACATGGATACTACCAGTATCCACAGGTTAACCTAAAACTTCCATTCTTTGCTACAATAGTTTTTCCTAAGCTGTTGCATTTGACCAATGATCCCATACTGCATGCCCCATTTTGGCCTCCAATCCTTGAAAAAATACCTTCCAATATCCCAAAATTCGATGGGAGACCTAGAGAAGAACCTAATAACCACATAATGACCTTCCATATTTGGTGTTCTTTGAACTCTTTTATGGTGTTAGCACCAATATTTGTTTTAGCGTTTGGCCATCATCCAACATCTCCAAGGGTTGGTTTCAAAAGGAAGCTTTATCATTTATTATCCTCATTTCCATTTGAAAATGTGTGTTGCAAACTCGACGGTGCACTGCAAACTCAAATGCACATTGAAAACTCAACTGCACATTGCAAACTCAACTTCACGCTGCAAACTCGACTGTGCGCTGCAAACTCCATTGGGCGCTGGTACACAACAAAATCGTATTTTCATCATAACTTTTAAATTCTGATCCGAGTTCTTCTAAATTTTTTTTGGAGATGAACCATAATATCATTGACTTTTTTACCAAAACTCAACTGGACCCAATTCATCATTTGGGAGAAAAGTTGAAATCATCACCGACAGGAAAGTTTGCAATGAATCCTGAAATTGTGCTACAAACTCTAACAGTTTGATAAATCTGAGTTGTAGGAGGGATACCACTTATATGAGGAGGTTCAAATGGGTTCTCAGAGATCATTTAGACACCAAGGGACACTTGTACCTAAGATTCATCTCCACTAAATCTCCATGCAATGAGTTGGTTGCAGTTGTATTTACTCTAAAAGACAGTTTCCATGAATTAATGAATTAGTTGGATTTTTTGTTTGCCACATATCTCTAAGCCATAGAATCCAATGCATGGAGTAGGTTGCTACCTCCTAGATATATTATTTATGTAATTTTCTATTTAATGAGTTAGAGGGCTCTAGATAGGGACTGGAGAGAGTTAGGGGAGAGCTTGAGGCAGTTTAGTTGTGTATGTTGATTTGTAAGCCTGCTGGGCATACCAGAATGTGACATTTCTACCATTAGAGATTAATGATAGTTGTTACTATCATATTGTGTTTTGTATGTTTTACGTTTTACATTTTCATATTTCTTGAATGAATTTAAGACATTGAGGATCGATGGTTGTTCAGGGGTGGGATATTCATTAGCTACGAAGGATTTGCAGTGATTGCCTTATTTCATGATTTATGTTCAAGTATTATTTTTATTCATTTTCCAAAGAGAATCATTGTTTGATGAATATTTCTTCTTAGTGTTATCTACTTCATTATTTTGTTCATCATTATATATCCCTTTTGTCTGGTAGGAAACTTGATTTCCTTTGTTCTATAAAATGTTATGACTTCATGCCCAATGGAATGTCTCTATAGACAGTCCGCTACTTGTTGGACACACCTACCACACTTAGAGGGGGGGGTGA
This sequence comes from Picea sitchensis, assembly GCA_010110895.2. Taxonomy (NCBI): domain Eukaryota; kingdom Viridiplantae; phylum Streptophyta; class Pinopsida; order Pinales; family Pinaceae; genus Picea; species Picea sitchensis. The sequence goes on along the minus strand of SNQJ01S0098343.1, from coordinate 32,786 downwards.
ATGAGTGTGGGGATATTTTTCCCAAAACTTCCCTCTTACACAAAAAATCCTTAGTTAACATTCAACATTTTATCATTACTCATTGTTGTCATTTATAATCAGTTATATGTGAATACATATCAACAACATATCATCAATAAATAATCTCCACAAGGAACACAAATAACACAAGATGTATGCACAATTTTTCTTTTTATTATGGACTTCAATCCGAGGGTTTTTCAGCAACAACTGAATAGAGTAAAACTCTACAAGAGCACCAACTGTATATGCAAGAATCAACTTACATTCTCAACACCAACTGAGATGAGGCAACAATCCTCAACAGATATCAATCTGTCAACATAAACAAGTGTATCAACCATGCACCAACCTGTGCCAAATAACTTGTAATCAACTTGTACCATAAACAAGTGCATCCAACCATGTACCAAGTATATACAAATCATGTGTCAAATACTCATAAACAATGACTCATCTATATGTACCAACATCATCAACTATACACCTCATGTATGTGCCAACTCATCCACTACTTGTCTCAACCATGACCAGTTTTGGATTAGTCAATAACCCCAACTTGAAATAATCATAACTTTGTACCTGTAATGAATAAAAGTATGAAACTGATAAGAAATGTTCTTCAGTTTGTTTTATGAAATTCCTCCAGGTGGAACTACTTGGAACCTGTCAGAAAAGGCGTTATAGCAAAAATGGCATACCTTGCTGAATTCTGGCTTATTGTATAGAGCGACCTTGTAGAGCGTGGCCTACACAAAAATTTCGTTGAATTGATATGAAACTATTAAAAAACATACTAAAACATGTACCCTAACAAACACATCTGGTCTCAGTGAATTTGGATCTGTTATGAAGAAGTTATGACGTTTTTACCTGAAACACCTATTTTTGACTAGTTTCAAGACTAGCCACAAACCCTGTTTTCCACGAAGTGTAACTCCCAAAATATAATGACCCACAAGATGAATTTTTTACCACAGATACTTGGGTATGTTTTCTCAATTTCATAGAAATTTCACGTTCTGAATCATTATAGAAAAAAATTTATAGTGAAAATGGTGAGATGACCTGTAAATAACATACCTTAGAAAGCATCATCAAAAGAATTTATCCTCCCTTCAATTCCGGCCCTCTTTTCTTCACCTTCCTTCTGAAATTTGGATTAGATATCCTTGGTTACCTCAGTAACCTATATATATTCAATATGGTCAAGTGTTCCACACCAAAAATGCTCAAGAAACTCTCACAAGAAGCTCTCCATCAATAGTCCAAAAGATATTCTCACAAGAAGCTCTCCATTGATCCACAAAAAGGATGATCTACAAGAGACCATTTCTATCTTATTTATACTTTCATCCTCTAGGTCACTTAACCCATTATTAGGTCACTTAACCCATTTCCAGGTCACTTAACCTATTTTCCTTATTTTAGGGTTAACCACTTTCCATAAATAGAAATGTCTCCAATATTTTATCATTTAAATATTCCTTCTTTATTTTCTCATCTTACTTTATCATTTCTTGATTTTTTTC
>SNQJ01S0098343.1:20165-31223 GCA_010110895.2 Picea sitchensis | reverse complement strand
GGGCAAGCAGGCCCCCAACGGGGGTTCGAGGGTAGCATCCCCTAATGGGGGTTCGAGGGCGAAGCCTCCTAAGGAAAAATTGCCTTGTAAATGTGTATTGTAATTTCATTGTAAATCTGGATCGTTCATTATAAGGTCACAGATCTAACAATTGAGATTATGTTAGGGTTTTTTTCCCTATAAGGCAACCCTCTTTTATGAGGGAAATGTATTGTGGCTATGGTGGATGGAGAATATTGTATTCTGAGATAGGAGACTGTGAGAGAAAGAAGAGGAACTTACAATAGGTTTGTTGTAGGTTGTATCCCTTCATATGATGGATAATAATAAAGGAAGGACCTGGCAATTTCTCTGGTGGACGTAGCCCACACTGGGTGAACCACGTAAATCTGTGTCTCTATTGTATTGTGTATCTTCTTTGTTTTGTTTCCGCATTTGTTTTATTTTATTGCTCCACGGTCCTTTTTTTCTAACAAACATGATCCAACACTACTCTCTTTCTTGTTCTTTCTTGCTAATCCACCAACCATAAAATTGATTTATTATTCAAATTATGATGGGTATTAGGCTTACATCTACAACAATCTAGGTGTGACTTCTAGTGCTAACATTTTTGGCGTCATTGTTGGGGACGAAGTTGAAGATTTTCCCTAGGAGATCAACAAAGCTTAGATCTAGTCTTTTATGGAGAAAAAAGGTTGTTGACACAGTACATACTACATCATTCACCTGGTGAATCCATGAAGGAAATATCTAGTGGAGACTCCACAATTTCATAATGTCAAAGGCATTTGCTGCTATTTTGGCTTGGAGGTTTTCACCTCTTAACTTTTTTTCACTTCCTGGTTTCCCACATCCAGTACCTCATATATCAGAATGGGGATATTTTATACATGTATTCAGAGAAAGGAAGGAGGATAATCTTTAACAACACCTCAATATGTTTCATTAATGTATGGATCAGTTATATATACATCATGAGGATGTGCTCATGAAAATGTTCATGTATTCACTAGAAGGAGACGCTCAAGGATGGTATAGATATCTTCCTTCCTCAAGTATTTCATCATTACAAGAGTTTCATATCGTGTTTCATCATCATTTCAAAACATTTTATCCAATTGATCTTATTTTTGAAAACTGTTGTAAAGAATTTGAAATATACATCCAACATTCATTTAGTAATTCTTCTGGTTATAAGGATGAAGCAATAAAAAACTATTGAGAATGTAGAGGAGGAATCATCCCCATGTAAAAACTTATCTAGTTCTTTAGTTTCAAAAGAATGGTCTATTTATTTCTTTAATGATAAGGATGTTGGTTATAGAAACATTGTAGACACATTTTTCCTTGACCTGAATGTCTCTAGTTGTTTTGAGGCTGCTCCAAGTTTTCATGAAGATCAAGTTGTTTCTTTTAAGTATTCAGATTCCAAATAACTAATGTACACATCAACATAGGATAGATATGAAAATGATGATTGTCATGAAGAAATAACTGCATAAGAAGATTTTCCTCGGGTCTTTCAAGAGGTTTCCTATGATGTGTTTTCACATGTTATTGAAGAGAAGGATGATAAACATGTCCCTGAGCTTGTGTGTGTTCAAAGTTTACTTGTTTATGATAAATTTGAAAATATACTTACTCCTGTAAAAGATCATGAAGACAAGCTTCATTTTCAGCCTTCACTTAAAATATTTGACAACAGTGGAAATATATTGAAGCAGTCTTTTGTTTTTCATAATAGGAAAGATCATAATGTTATTCACATAGAAGATTCAGTACAGTGGTAGCCTTGTCCTTTGTATCAACCCAAAAAAATTTGTCATGAGTTTCATGATCCAGTAGCCGATTGGATGGAGACTCTGTTTTCAAAATATTCATACATTGACAGTTTGGGCATGGTGTTTATTTGGTGTTGTGAGTATGAGATGTCTAAAATTTTTTTTTTGCATGCATTAAATTATTTTTATGTTTTTTCAAACAGCTGCAAGCATAAAGCCATCCCAAGAAATCAGTTGCTTTATTGGCTATTTTGGAAATTTGTATATACATGAGCAAAGTGGTTTTTCAATTGGTTAGTATAGGAGTTGTAAATAAATAGGATTGATGTTTCAAGCATTTCCCTCAGTTTACACAGTGTGTGAATGTTTTAATTTCCAATAAAGAGAAGAAGTATACTTCAGGCAGGAATAATTCATAGTTTGCAACCGAGGTCGACTGTAGCGCATGATGGACAGATACAAGTTTCATATTTTCAAAATTGATAAGGAACTGGAACTACAAGTTCTTGGCAACTCGCAGGGAGCATGTCATTTCCCAATAGGAGCCAATGTTAGCACCAATATTGTTTTTAGCGCTTAGCCATCATCTAACATCTCCAAGGGTCGATTTCAAAAGGAAGCTTTATCATTTCTTATCGTCATTTCCATTTGCAATTGTGCACTGCAAAGTCAACTACGTGATGCAAACTCAACTGTGCACTGCAAAATCAACTGTGTGCTGCAAACGCAACTTGGTGCTGCAAACTCAATTGTGTGCTGTAAACTCAGTTGGGCGTTGATACACAACAAAATTGCATTTTCATGATAACTTTTAAATGGCGATCTTGGTTCTTCTAAATTTTTTGTGGAGATGAATCATAATATCATTGACTTGCTGACTAAAAATCAGCCTAACCCATTTCTTCGTTTGGGGCAAAAGTTGAAATCATCACCTACAAGAAAGTTTGTTGGAATATTGAAATTGTGTTGCAAACTCTAACAGTCTGATAAATCTGAGTTGTAGGAGGGTTCCCACCTACCTAGGGAGGTTTGAATGGTTTCTCAGAGATAATTTAGACACCAAGAGACACTTGTACCTAATAAGGTGAAGCTCCACTAAATCTCCATGCAATGAGTTGGCTGCAGTTGCATTTATTCTAAAAGACAATTTCCAGGAATCAAGGAATTAGTTGGATTTTCTATTTGCCACATATCTCTAAGGCATAGAATCCAATACAAGGAGTAGGTTATGACCTCCTAGAGATATTATTGATGTAATTTTATATTTAACTAGTGAGAGGACTCCAAATAGGCACTGGAGAGAGTTAGGGGAGAGCTTGAGGCAGTTTAGTTGTGTATGCTGATTTGTAAGCCTGTTGGGCATATCAGAATGTAACATTTTTTCAATTATAGATTCATGAGAGCTATTACTATCAGATTGTATTTTCTCTGTTTTACATTTTTATCTTGATTGAATGAATTTAATACATTGAGGATCAATGGTTGTTCATGGGTAGGAGATTCATGAGCTGCAAAGGATTTGCAGTGATTTCCTTCTTTCATGATTTATGTTCAAGTATTTTTTTTATTCATTTTGCAAAGAGGATAATTGCTTGATGAATATTTCTTCGTAGTGTTATCTACTTCATTGTTTTGTTCATCATTATATATCCCTTTTTCTGGTAGGCAACTTGATTTCCTTTGATCTCTAGAATGTTATGACTCCATGCCCAATGGAATGTCTCTGTAGATAGTTTGTTTCTCTCTTTCTTGTTCTTTATTGATAATCCACCAACCATAAAATTGATTTAATTATTCAAATTCTGATGGGTATTAGGCTTACACCTACAACAACCTAGGTGTGACTTCTAGTGCTAAAAGATGGATGATTCCATTCATTTATGAATTTTCTAGTGAACCCTCACAAGAGCGGAAGAGAAATGGTATATTGAAATGCCACAACATTCCTTTAGTGACTTCAAGTCTTTAGCTATGGATTTTTTGACACATTTCCAATTGTAGATTCAATATGAAACCAGTACAGAGATTTTAACTTTTCTTAAGAAATCCACCTCCACTCACGTATCTGATCATATTCATGAATGGAGGCGGTAGTGATGGTTGATTAAAGCCACTATTCTAGGACAACTCTTTGCAGATTGGTTTACCAAGGCACTTTGGCCACCCTTTTCTAGAGATGTCACCATGGGAGTTGTTGTCATTGAGGAGAAAGAAATCATTCATGCTCAATATTTGGACTTGGTATATTCATAGTCTGACACACTTTATGATTTGATCCCTCATAATCCCCGCCCGTCAAATCATCTGTCAATACCTACTTCGGAATCCCATGATGATGAAATGGTGGGTTATGTTACCAACTCCAAAACTACTTCCTCTCCTGTTCAAATATTTGAGGTGAATTCGGTCCATTCCACTTCATCTCAAAAACTTGGAGGCAAGAAGAAAAACAAGGGTAAATCCAAGAAATATTCTAACCAACACGAGAGTAGAAAAACTATTGATACCCAACCAAAAAGAAAATATAAAATTTATTGCATGATTTGTACAGAGGACCACTACATAAAACACAACCCTCATCGTGAGGAAGTCACTAAATTTCTGAAGGGTACCTCCCAACCCACAGTGTAAACTGACCCTTTCCCAACTCAACATTAACAAATGGTTGCACAAAATCCTACCCCTCCACAAGGGGGCAACGCATGTCATTCCCACCATGGGGATGTTTGTTCAAGTGCCACTCAAGTTTTTATGTGTAAGGTGATAGTTATTCTAATGACCAGAGCTAAGAATTATTTCACTCCTTGTGAAAATCATGCCAATGGAGGTGCTACCAATAATCCCTACACTTACACTCCTCCTCCATCTTCCGCCCCTCTTTAGATTGAGAGGCATGTTGTTGAATTAGTGTTGCACCCGCCCAAGGGAACAATTAGAAAGTCAATTTTCAATCCAAGTGCCTCCACTGCTCAAAGATACAACATTGTTGAATATTTGGCGCAAGCACCTTATGCTATGTCGACACTTGAGCTTCTACAAAACTGTCCAAGTCAATGTAGAACCATGTTGTCATCCATTGGAGATGTGGATCCAGAGGAATCAAATATGATTATGTTTGATCTGGAATATTTTAACCTGAGGCTCTCCCATCACCTTGAATTCCAAATTCACACTACGATTTTTGGGAATAATATCCACCACATTATTTTGGATGAAGGAGCTTCCACTTGTGTCATGTATTTATACTATTGGAGAGCCATTGGTTCTCCTGAACTTAACTGGTCTCCCACTACCCTTAAATCATTTGATGGAAGTGGTTTCCAACCTTACAGATTCTTGCAATCTTTTGTTGTGGAATTGAAGGGAAAAATTGTTTCTATCGACATTAAAGTGGTTGATGCACCCCTGGATTATAATTTGTTGCTTGGTCGTAGTTGGTTCTATGTGATGATTGTCGTCACTTTTTCAATCTTTCACATTTTGGAATTTCTCCATTAAGGGAAAATTGTGATTGTTTACCAACTTGATTGTTGCACACCAAATCTCAATAATTTTGCAACAAATAATATCCCTTTCCTGGGATAGTCCTATATTAAGTACGAAAATGTAGGGGTAGATTTCCTCAAGGATTCCTCACTCATGGGATTTTTCCCCTTACCTCCCTTTGATTCCCCACATGAGGTTTCCATGTTAAATATGATTATGGATATGGTGCAACGATCCTCTGAATCATTTGATCCTCGGGTAGTACCTAGCCCATCTGTCGCTAAAACACTAGGTGACATCATGTAACTTAGTCTAGTAGAGTCTCGTCTTCCACAAGATTTGGTACCTAAGCCTTCCTTTCCTCTACCTATCTCAATTGATCCTTTTTCTTCCTCTCTCTCTGGTGAACCTATTCCTATTAGTAACCATGATTCTAAGTAGAAGAAGAGTCGGCGGGAAAACCAAATCTTGGGGAGCATGTGTCTAGCCTCTGGACATCATATTGAAGTTAAACCTCCAACATCTTATGATGATGCTAGGGTAAAAGTTCCAACCTTTGAAAACCATGTTTTGAAAAAACCCACCAATAGGTATCGATCAATGTACGAACCTTTGGACATCATGTTGGGAAGAAGCTCATTCATGGGTATTAAACCAAGCATAGTTTATTCTTGTTTTCAAGCTCGTCAAAAATGAAACCAACTCCAAGCATAGTTTGTTCTCTATGTAAAGATCATAAAAAATGAATAATGCTATGAGGATACTTTGTCATCCTTCGATATTTTTATACCACGAAGAGTCCTCTTTCGAGTGGTAGTTTACCCCTTTTTCTTCCTCATAAGACTAACTACGAAAAATGTATACTCTAGTCAATCATGACTAGAAGATTTCTCCCTTGTATTGTTTTACATTTTTTTGGGATTGGGGGACTAAATTTATGGAAACAAATATCCATGGAGTCATCTTTAAGATATTTGTAGATTCTCTAAACATGAAAATATTGTCGAGTTTTCCTTCTTTGGACTTGTAAAACATGCATTGAAGGACCCATATGGGGTCGAATCCCTTCTTATTCAAGTTTGTTAAACATATGATGAAGGATTCATTGAAGATGAGTTATACCAGGCATCTATTATTATCCTCAATCTTTTTAAAAAACAAAGAGGTACTCACCAATCATGGTGGGGGGGAAATTGAAGGAAGTGGGTCACATTTTTGGAAAGCATCATGGCAACTATTTGTTTTCATATCATCTTACAATTGGGTAATCTGCTTGTATCTGAGTCATTCCAATCCCATGAGTCCTCATACTCCTTCGGCTAACCCGAAGAGTTCCTCGGTGATCGTCGCACTATGTTTTGGTCTATCTCTTAGTCGAGTCAATGTTGCCAAGTCATTTTTCGTGCCTCACAATATTCAAGGGAAGTTTTACTTCAAAACAACCATTATGTAGTATTACCATATTTCATCCTCATTTCATTACATACTCATTTAATCCACCAACTTGTATATTTTAACCATGTACAATTATTTACTGCAAATATATTTTCAGTAAAAGAATATAAAATATACAATGGAAAATAAACACATTACACAGAGAGTTTTCCCCTGGAAACCCAAACCGGGAAAACCAGCATATTATGTATTCATTCACTCCATGCATTGTTTACAATATAATATACATATAGGATCCAACAACATCCAAAACCCTAACCCAATGACCTGGATTAGTCAACAACCCTAATTCCTTAACCGCAAATAGAAAACAATCGGAAAAAATCCATGTGTCGAAAAAAATCCCAACAATGGACACGAAAATCGAGGCAACACAAAAATGAAGAAAAAAGGCGACATGTTTCCCGAGGAAAAAATTCAGCCCTCCTCAAATCCCCCTACATGCCTAGCACAATGTAGAAGACACTAAAGCTAGTCATGCAAAGAATATAGCACATACCCAACACAACTTACATCACTTTCTGGTGTCAATTTTGTGTCAATGATGGGGAAATACATCATGGCCCTCCTTCGATGAATTTATTCTTGTCGACTTCAACACATTATCCGGGAATTAGACTTAGTAACCAATTAGTACCTTGGATCCTACATACCTCAATGGTAGTTTTCCTCACCTTCGATAGTAGGTTTACACCATTGGCCTCTAATATGATGATTCCACATATGTTCGACGTCAAGTCATTCATTCACATTTGCTGGAATGTACTAGGGTTCCTTGGGATTCATTGTCATTGTTGGTGATTTCCCCACACTTGTTAACAATATACATTAATGATCAGTAATCAAGGGGTTTCTACCATGTTCGACGTCAAGTCATCTATTCACATGGATAGAATTGTACTATTTCAGGATCGAGATGAAGACCCTCGTCTAGGTGCTCACTTTGCTATGTGATTTACCTAGGCTGCAATGAAGATCATTTGAATATGTAGAAGATTCCAGTATAACCACCATATTGGCAATCTCACTAATGTATATGATGTCACATAGATCCACTTTGTATTGGTTCATGGCTATGTTTTTGTCATATCGTAGCTCCACTTTGTATTATTTTGTGGCTTCGATCAAATCATGTTGTGGAGGTATGGATCCACATTGTATCTTTGGTGGTCATATCCTTAGTCATTACTTTCATGGATCTGTAGTATATTGGTTAGTGGCCATGCTTTGAGTCAGTGTAATGCAAGAATATGTATTCCTACCTAAGGGATGATACATATATATTGTTTGACACTTGTTTTCAGCTTCCGTTAGGCTCTCCTACTCCAACACCCTTGCATTAATATTTTTTAAAGCATTTTGTACATTAGTTCCTCCTTTGATCTCACACTTTAGGGGGCATATGTTACACACCTAAATGTCACACCATCATGTCGCACTTAAGTGTTGTAAGTGTCATTTGCACCTTACTAAGTGTTGCATGCACTTTATCAAGTGTCGTATGCACCTTAATAAGTGTCACATGCACTTTATTAAGTGTCACAGATTTGACACCATGGAAGAACATTTTTAATAATCCCTAGTCATTGTGGAGGAGAAAAACCCAACATGAAAAGGTTGAAATGATGCCTTTTACCTTGATATTTTGACCATTTTTTAAGGTCAATTCTCCCCTTCCTATGTACAGGGAACATTTAACTCTTATCAATGCTCCTCTGCCCATGTATACGGAGTGTTGGCAATGCTCTATGCTAAGTGTTGGGGGAGCCTTGAAGTGGTTAGAGGGATTTATGAATAACCCACTTTATTCTAAGGGTTAGTTCCAAGAAGATGAAGTCAAGGATTCGAGTCATACCTCATGGCTCTATCTTAGGTAAACTCAATGTCCATGGGATAAGTTAAATTCCAACTTATGGATAAAAATCCTCAACCATTTCCCAAAATACTTCATGATGGTTCAGCCTCCAACTCCTACATAATGAGTGCATTCCCAGGTGAAAGAAGAGAAAGGATTTCAGAGTGTCAAACATTTGTTATTGTAAGGATAATTCATTAGAGCATCATAATTATGATCTTGAGACATTCAGGAGAGGGATATATAGGAGAGCTTGGAGGAACTTCTACAATGTCAACATTGGATTGTAAGTTCGTCACCATGTCTTTCTATTAATATATAACTTGGCCTATTCCCTTCATGTTTTGTATCACTTGTTAAATGCATGTATATTGTTGTAAAGTCATCATAGATAGATCTATTTTCACATAAAAATATAGTGTAGAAGAAGGATATTTCTCTTTCAGATCCATTCTTGCACCTAGGGGCTTGTTCAACAAGGTCAAAGGTTGGAGCAACGAGGAAAACCATCGTAAAAAGGTACATCACCCATATATTTCCTCTTATTTTGATTGTTAAAATAGGTCTAAAGGGAAATTAGTTACCATTTTTTTCCTTTTGTCTTAGATTGAAGGAAACCCAATCCAAGGGAGATTTCACCTGTCTGCAGGGGGAATTCACCACAACACCTTCCCAAAGAGACATTTGAATATCCTAGAAAAAAATTGGGAGTAATATCCATATCATCACTAAGTTATTAACGAGAAGACAAATCTCAAGGGGAGCATCCATTTTCCATTGATGTCAAAGGGGGAGAGTTGCAGACACGGGGATAATTATTTCTATTCCTAGTGGACAATGTGTTTTGTTGCAATATTTCCATCAATGACAAAGGGGGGGATTGTTGGAATTGTTGTCATTAATGTCAAAGGATTAATGTTTTCATTAGTTTCATATTATGTCTTTACAAATATACATAACATTTCCAAGTTTGATTTATATATATAGGTTTACAAGTATACTAAAAAAGGGGTGCACGTGAAAAAGTAAAAAGTGAAATGGGGGTTTCAAACCCATGGGTTTGGGTATTTTTCCATGGTATTTGGAAAAGTAAAATAAAAAGGGGGAATTAATTATTTAATTAATTGACATGTCCCTTCATGTAGGGTTATGAAAAATTATAAAAGGAGAAAGTATTGAGAGAAAGTGTGTGTGTGTGAAAAATGCATAAGCAAAGATTGAATATCATTCCAAAAGGGAAGAGTTGCAAAATTAGTTTCAGGTCAACTTGGAATTTTCACAGTAACTTATGTTCTTGGATGTTTCAGACCTTGCCATTTTGATGAGATGGAGGAATATCTTGGTGTACATGTGGTAAAATTCCATATTACGATTGTCTATACTTTTGCACATATGTCTTTTGGAAGTTAGGGTTCTTGAATGCTCCTGAAATCAGTTTCAAACAGGTCAACTTGGAACTTTTGTTATAACTTATTTTCTAGGAAATTTCAGACCTTAAAATTTTGTAGAGATGAAGAAGAGATATTTTTGTACATGTGGTAAAAATTCCATATGTTTGTTTGCTACAAGTTTGGATATATTCCTTGTGGAAGTTAGGGTTCCTGAATTCTCTTGAAATCAATTTCAAACTGGCCAGTGTGGCATTTTCACTATAACTTATTTTTTGGGACTCTTCAAACTATAAAATTTTTACAAAGAAGAGGAGACATACAAAACTACCTTAGATAAAAAAATTAGATGGCATTTCACTACACTTTCTAATATATTATCTGTGCAAGTTAGGGTTCTTGAATGCTCTTGAAATCATTTCCGAACAAGTCATTTTAGCATTTTCACTTTAACTTATTTTCTAAGACTCTTCAGACTTTGAATTTTTTACAAAAGAGAGGATACATACAAAAGTACCTTAGGTAAAAATTTCAAATGTTGGTTCAATGTACTTTTTGAGATATGATTTGTGGAGGTTAGGTTTTCTGAATGGTCCTGAGATCAGTTTCAAACATGTCAACTTGACATTTTCACTATAATTTATTTTCTGGGACTCTTTAGACTGTGAAAATTTTAGAGAACGGAGGAGAAATAAAAAAGAAACTCAGGTATAGAATTATATTTTCAAAATTGGAGATGTGGCATGTTGTACAAGTTCGTTCTTGGGAAGATGCCCAAAACAACAATATTTGAGAAAATTACCATTTGGAAATTCAAATTTTGGTCAGACTTGGTAAAGGTAGAATTAGTGAAAAAACCTAGTGCAAGTATAAGTAGTTAGTATACCTTGTGCAAGAAGAAACAACGAGCATACCTAGTGAAGGAAGAAGTAGTCGTTGGATTACTGAGAGGGGGGGTGAATCAATAATAGATAAATTTAATCCCTTTTAACCATATAATCCAAGTGTTATATCAATGAAGCATTATCATCCAATAACTGCAGAGTAAATAAGCAATGAACAAATGAACAATCATACACATACACAGTAC
>SNQJ01S0098342.1:31233-44760 GCA_010110895.2 Picea sitchensis | reverse complement strand
GAATTGAAAGTCCCGTGCACATGACAACGGGAGTCGCGATATCTCGATACGCGATTTCTCGACGGGGTTAAGGATCGTAGTGGAGGATAGGTGTCGTGATACATTGGTGTATCGACATATCAGAAGTCGGGGGTTCGTGAGTTGGAGCTGCAAGGAATTGCATCAAGATTTGCGAGATCGCGAGAAGCGATATCCCGACAACCACCGGTTAGTGTGTGGGACCGCAAGAGCGAGTGGAAGACAGGTGGCAGATACCGGAAGATCTCGCAAACTCGAGAGTTTGCAGGGTGAAGGCCCTGATATTGGGAGTTTCAAGTCACGAGGACACGAGGTTGTGAAAGTGAGACAGGATAGTATCAACGTTTTGGCACCTCGGGTATCGGGAGTTGGAATCCTGAGGACTTGGTGTCGCGAGTAGCAAAGTCGCGATAGTGCGAAGTCGCGATAGAAGCAAAATTCCTGATAAGGGGGGATAAGGTCAACGTTGACTGAGCCATCGGGAGTCGGGGATCCATGAGGGAAGTGGATCACGACAGCGCAAGTGTCGATTTCCCGACGGGGAAATTCCTGAAAAGAGCAAGGAACACATGGGTGAATATTCATTGGGGTTCGGGGATTTGTGAGACCCGATCCTATGGTTTTAGGACTCGCGATCTTGCGAGGTCCGATTTCCCGATTTGGAGTAGGGAGATCATAAGAGCCATTCTGTGGGTATTGAGAACTCCCGATAGGGGAGTTGAAGAGCATTTTAGTTCTTCGGGCCATTGAAGGAGAAGGTCCTGTGGGAGTAGACGTGCCTGGGTGGGGCGTTTGCGTCACCTTCTCTAGGTGTTTTTTCCCCCCTCTTTTCTCATGCAGCATGAGAATCATGTTGAATTCACCCCCTATTATCCATCATTTTCCCTCAGCTAGAGAACCTAAGTAAGATAGCCTTTGAAGAAATAGGCCTTTGTCCTGGCTATTTTGTGGTCGATATGCATCCGTGATCATTCCCTCCTTGTCCAGACCTATGGCTCTATAGTGCGTTGTGATGGTATTTGAAGTGGAGAAGCCTTGATATAGGATGAATGTAGTAAGGTTCCAAAGGATGGCCAAGCCCCTTGAAGCCCCTTTTGAGTCTATTTGATAGGAGTCACAGTTGCGCCAACGTATTTTGAGGATGTCTTCTACAATTTACCCTGCACATTTTGTCTCTTGTATCAGGAGTATATCGGGGTCTTCCATTTTGATGCAGTTTTAGAGTATCCTTTGCTTGGATCTTCCATTTAGACCTCTGATATTCCAGGTGAGGATATTCATAATTAATAGTTAGGTGGGTGGGAGAAGGAGCTCTCCAAGAGCTTGTGAATCTGTCTCGAGTTGATCATATAGTTTCCTTCTTCCTTTATTAGCTAATGAGCCAATTTTCTGCCTTGTCACTTGTTTTCTTTTGTATGTTTTCTTGCATCTTGGTTTGGGTCTGTGAAGATTCCCAACCTTGATGTAGCCCCTACTAATGAGTCCAGAAAAACTTTGTGAAATTTCTTGAGTTTGTCCTCTGGTAGGATTTGAAGATCCTTCTTGTTGAGTGCTTCTTCTAACCTGTCTAGGTCAATTTTTGCTAGGTCCTGCTCATCCATTTCCATGACTATATCTTCCTCTCTTTTTGGTTCCTTCCTTGTGCCTGGGTGGGTCTGTGGATCTGTTTGATTTGTCAGGGTTTGGTGTGGTTTATTTTCCTTGTGCTTGGTGGGATCTGTGCCCGCGGTCTTGTGGGGGTTTTCCACTTCTTCTGCCTCTAGGAGGTGGTTGAGGGCTTCAAAGGAATTTTTATTTGGGTTCTTTTTTCCATTGTTGGTGGTGGGCTTCTTCTGTGATTGTTTCCTTTGATTTTGGACCTGGGTGAATCCTTCCTTTGTTTTCTCTTCAACTTCCCTTTTTTTGGGGGGGGGGTGTTGAGGGGGCAGTCTCTAAAAAGGTGCCCATGTTTGTGGCATTTTCGACATCTGAAAGGAATGTGTTCATATTCTATGGTTTGGCCCCATTCCTTGCCTTGGTATTCTAAGGTAACAGTGTCTGGCAGAGCTTTGGAGATGTTCATATATACAGAGATCCTTGCATAAGAGGTGTATTTTCTTTGTTTAGTGGCTTCAGAAGATTTGAGATATTTACCCAGGGTGTTGTCTATGTGATCCGGATTTTATGAGTAGAAGGAAATGAATACAGATCATTAACAGGTGATTAACAAAAAATAACAGAGATACAGTAAAACTAGTTTTCTATTCAATAAAGAAATAAGCTGAAACTGTAAAATGCAGCAGAAACAAGCTTGCAGGAATGGTGGCGGCTTATCTCTGAGAAGATATGTGACGGCTGCGCTCATTCGCAAGAAGATCCTTACAATGAGGCTCTGAAGGCCTTTTCACAATAAACAGGAATGCGAAAAGTCCTAGACATCCAAAAACCTAACCCTAGGAGATGAAGCATCAAAAGTCATGTGGGCCCCTTTTGGGTAAGTTAGTGCATCAACTTCCCGGGGTCGTAACTTTTGCATACGATCTTCGTTTTAGACGCATGATAGCTCGTTGGAAAGGTATCATCGAGGAGATTAATTTTGGGGCCTCAATCATGTCGTAGGCTATCATTGAGAAACTTGATCCTGAAAAACCTTCATTTAGGCCCTCAAAATGGCCCCAGAACTTAAAACCTACTAAAAATAATAAGTTGCCAAAATTGCCAGAAAACTGTTTTGAGCCAGTTGGAAAAGGTGGGTGGCCACCAATATCCATCTAGATCACTATTCCCAGTAAAATTTATTCTAACCAGAACTCTTGAGTTAGGGAAGAGAGATGAATCCATACCAGTGTGTATGAAAAGTTATCCTTTTCTAGGCAAAAGAGGTCTATCCAGAGGTGGAGGTAGAGGCCAGCCGAATTGTAGAAATATGGTCCCCCTTCAAATATCATGTCCTTGTCTTCCAGGTTGTAGAATATTACTATGAATAAACCTTTAGAGCTCAGCTGTATCTTGTAATCTCCCTTGGGGTTCCACCACACCTTTATCCAGCAGGTTATGTCCTTTTTTGAGGGCCAAAGACCTAGGAATTTTCCTATGAGGGAATGGTCTCTCATGAACTGTGTGTGTTTCCCTATCATGGTGGTTTTGATGACATATCTGGGTGCAACTGGGGCTTGGGGGATACATTTTATGGGTATCCAGGCTCGAGTGGCTTTTGGATGTGAGGACTGCACATCTGTATTCGAGTCTTTATTGATATCCATCTCTTCCTACAGAAACTGGTCTCACAGGTGTAATGGCAGATATTTGGCGGAGACGTTGCGGTAAGAGGGGGATTTCACCCCCCCCTTATTTTCCCATTATCTGAGGTGGTTAGAGTTGCCGGGATGAGGTGATCAACGTGTACCCAGGGACTCAGAGATGGTCTGGGCAGGCGGGAGTTGGGAGCATGAAGAAACCCTAAAAGTTGCAGAGCAACCTTCGTTCTTCCAAGAATAAAGCATTAATAATATATTGACTATTGACATGTGCAAGATAATTTTATTTTTATAGCATATCCAACACCCATGTTGAGTCCCTTCACTACAGAAAATAACTTAGTGGTATAAAAAAAAAATCCACATATGTGCATTTGTGACATGGCCCAACCCTTTTCCCTAGATTGCTAATCAAAATCCCAACTTCTCTCATCAAAGTCACTTAAAAAACATGATTTTTTCTTATATACATGGGTTTCCTTTGTGCAACACACATACATCCATGCCTTTCTAGCTTGCAACTTGCTGATGCCATCAAAAACTGTAAAAAATAAAAAAAATCCACATTTTTGGGAGGGAATTTTGGTTGGGCTCATTTCCCAACCTCCCTGGGCCCATACCAAATGGAATTCAACCTCCCTAATATGTCAAGGATGGTATCAATGCACCATTGGGGGCATGGATGACGGGAAGAACAAAGGTGCAAGATCATGCTGGAAAAATTTAGCAAAGCTTCCCTATACCCCTTCATTCTCAAAGTAGCATCCCATACCTAGAAACTCCTTTTCCAATGTTCCTTCCTTCTCTATATCACTATAGGGTGTGTTCCTATCCCAATTGAGTTATCCGTAGAAGGGCATCACCTCTGAGTTGACACTTTAAGGTATTTGGAGGAACTCAGGGAAGTTGGCTCTGAACCAACATTAAAGGTTGAATCAGGTTGTAACTACCTTTCTCACATTGTTATTAATAGAAGATTTATCTTTCCCTCCTATTGTGTGTTTATTGATTCATTGTAATGTTATATGATAATGTATTTCATATATACTTGAATATATGTCCATGATATATTCTATTTGAATGCATAACTACTTTGTAGAATCCTATTCTTGGTTTCTTATTGCAGGCTAGTTCTAGCAGAGATCAGGATCACTTAAAGAAGAAAGGGAGGGAATCGACATCGAACGAAGGATTCAAGTTGTGAGGCCTCTCCTTATTTATTTATCTCTCTCTCCTTATAAAAGTATTTATTTCTTGTATGCATTGATATATATGAGGGTAGGTTCTATATTCTGAATTTGGTCTTGCTCCACTTGACTTGACCCAAGGTCACAGGGGAAATATCCCTTGTTGGCCCTTGGTTATGGAAGGAAGTGAAGAAAAAGGAAGAAAAGGTGAAAAGAAAACTTTGCGAGAGACACAATGACTTTCATTGGATCGAAGTAAGCAAAAGAGTAGAAAATATGGAGCAAAGCAAGGAAATGAAAGCCGTTGGATGAGGAGATCAAGGATGATAGATCAGCAAGGAATATGGATCGTGGACAACTCAACAAGTGGAAAAATCCATCGTTGGATTCTTTGGAGCACCGTGCGAGAAGGAAGGAAAGACAGGTTGGTGAAGCCCAGAAAAATCGGGTCAAGTTGACCTAGGGTTTTAGACACCTAGGGTTTTGGTCTTTTAGGGTTTTGGCACCTAGGTTTCAGCCTAAGGTTGTCAGTGAGGTGTTGTAATGTATAAATAGAGGTTTAAAGGGTCTGGGTTTGATTGGTAATTATGTAGTACAATATTGTTGTTGATCTAGATATAGTATTGAGTGAGGGATCATTGTATTGAGAGAGAGAAGTGTTGAGAGAGAGGAAGCCTTCTAGTATTGTAAGAACTTCTGTTGTGTTTGAAGGTCAAGTCCTATAGCTGGGTGCACAAGAAGAGGAGAGAAAGAGAGAGATGAAAGAGAATCTGCTAGCTGAGAGCACAGATAAGAACTTTATGCTTGACCTTAATGAATCATAAGCACAGTTCTGTGGACGTAGCCCTAGAGAGAGGGTGAATTATGTACATATGTTGTTGTGTGTATGATTGATGCTTTGATCTCGTCGTTGTTGTATTGTTACCTGCCTTATTGTATTAGAAAAAATATATAGCTATGAAGGATAGATCTACCTTGTTGAATGATAGATGCATGATGTATTTCTATTGTAATAGATCCACTTGATATTCCCCTGATTGTAGAAATCTCTGTCCTACAACCCCCTTCATAGTTGCTTCGGGTGAGACTGCATCTGCTTTGCAAGTGTTGCCGAAAGAGCTAGTAGCTAGGGCTTGTTGGTGTGCTCTTGGAGTTGAACAATGGGTCTTCCCCTATGCCAACAAATGGTTCTGTTGCTAGGACATGAATCTTCGTGAAGGAATGTCAAGGTGGTTCCCATTGAAGAAAAAGATTCATAAGTGGATAGAATATCAAGAGAAGGACTTCGCTGAAGCCCAGAACAAGAACCCTAATCTTAGTATAGAAGATTGGTTGGAGAAATATATCTTTACCGACATTAACAAGATATTATTTGGAGGGATCCATCAAGAGTTACATGAGTGCTTAGCTAGGTTAGCATATACTGAGTTCGAGATAATACCTAGATCTCCTGTAGTTTGGAGTTCAGCATTGATGCAAAAGGATAAAAGGGTTGATAATGTTGTATCTAGGGTAGTAGCTCACTGGTTTGATAGTACCATTGGAGGGTATATCACCGATTTTGTTGTTGACAGAGTAGATTCATACAAACAAGATGAAAGATATTTTTTTAAAGGACCCAGAGGAATTTTTTTACAAGTCCTAAAGTTGAGACTCAAGATGTTGCTACATGAGAAGAACATATTGAAGATACAATAGATCAAGAAGATTTGAAAAGGCTAATGTTTAAAAATTTGGACAACGATAGTGACACAGAAGCGATAAATACGTGCAGTGGAAGAGTATTTCAAGGGGTTCACCTTGAGAACCTCGTTAAGAAAAACTATGGGGAAGAGGGTTTCTACAGTGGAAAATAGGTAGATATGACAGACGAAGAACATTCAGAACTTGTGGGGCCAGAGTAAGAAGCAACTGAAGAACTTCGTCAAAATGAGCCAGAAACCTCAGGAACTGTGCAGGATACTGAAGTAAGTAATATCAATCCTCTTGTTGTTTCATAAATGCTAAGTAATCAGAGCATTCCAAATCACCAGAGTCCGTAGAGCCCTATTACTAGAAGGTCAGCATCCACTTAGACGGGAAACCTAGGCAACTCCATGGCAGATGATATGAGGCTCCCTATCTTTAGAGGAGATGGATATGAAGATCCTAATTAACACTAGTTCCTATGTGAGGAAGTATGGAACATTAAAAATATTACCGACGAAGCTCTTAAAAGAAACTAGTTTAGCACTACATTGAGAGACCACGCATTGAGATGGTACATGAAGCTTGTCCAAGGACTTGCACAGTGTAATCCATTGAATGCGATCAAGAACACACTAATTGCAGAGTTTAAGAAACCTAAGTTGGAGTCCTAATGTAATACAGAGTTGAAAGAGATCAAGAAAAAGGTGGTCGAACCTGTTTGGGAGTTCGATCAGAGATTCAAGACCCTCACAGGAAGATTGACCTTTAAGATCCCAAATGAGCAGAACAAAGAATGGTTCATCGATTCTCTCTTACCACATATCAGATTCCCCCTGATGCAGAAGAATATTTCTTCACAGACAGAAGCATTGGAGATCGCCATGAATCTTGAATTATCCCCTATGGGAGAATCTAGCTCAGGTATGAGTCAGATCTTGAATCAACTAACTAGTTTGTCTCTACAGGTCGAAGACATGAAGAAAGACAAGGGAAAAGACAATAGAGAAGACATCTAGTGTGTCAGATGCAGATTAGAAGGTCATGACAAGGAACACTTCCCTCTATTCAATGAATACTTGGATTCTGGAGCTCCGAGCCCCTTGAAGCAAGTCACCTTACCTTGGTGTGAAGTATGCAGAAATCGACATCTCCCTGGCGAGTGATATTACATGCATAAATACATTCAAACACCCACAAACTTGTATTGCACATTTTGTAAATCAGTAGGGCACGATGATAGAGATTGCAGAGCTTATGATCTTATGCATGAAATATCAAGAGACATATAAAAGATCCAAGGTGAAGTACATCAAGAAGGAAACAATGCATAGTATAACTCCCCAGGAAGAGGAAAATTCAATCCTCGTGGTGGATACAGAGGAAGAGGATGAGGAGGAGGAATGGGCTGAGGCCGAGGACAAATAATCTGTTATAACTATACGCAGCCAGGACATCTAGAAAGGGACTGTCATAACCCTTGTAACACTTGTAGTTATTGAAAATCCTTTGAGCACATCATTGAGGACTGCCTTGTGCTGTTATCCAAGCTTCAAGAAAGACGAGGACCCCAAAAGAACCCACAAGTGCAATTGATCTATGATGAACCTCATGGAGCAGACCCTAGAGTCATTGTTATTAATTGAGGATGTGCTACCACAGGAGCGGATAGAATGACCCAAGGAAATATCACCGAAGACTCAGGCATTAGGAAAGCTGCAGAGAAGACCCAAAATTTTGATGCGAAGAAAGAAAGAAAAATATTTGAGGAAGCAAGGCAAGAGTTCAAAGTAGATCAAGGTTATTCCTCTAAAATACGACCAGAAATCAGAGAATATGGGATGCCTCAGGAATTTGATCATTCGACTTCGCCGAAAGGAGGAAAAGAGGTTAGTAATCTCATTGAATTTTTATACACTTGTATTAGGTTATTTCAGGATGAGAACGTTGTGCAAGAACTATAGAACTTAATCAGACGGTATGATCTAGGGAAGATAGACCCCTTACTGAATAGGGAAGTACACCAAATTGGTAAGAAGAGAAGGAAAAATAAAGAATTGCATTTGAATGCTCAAATAGGAGAGTATGATATAGACTACATGGTACTCAACTTAGGGTCGGAGGTCAATGTCATGATGAAGCAAACTTGGGTACTAATGGGAAAACCGGGGTTGATCTATTCCCCTATCAGACTTAATATGGATAATCAACAAGTTGTTAGCCCATTCAGACAATTGGAGCATGTCCCTGTTGACATAGATGGAGTTAGAACCTTTGCATATTTTGAGGTAATTGAAATTGTTGATGATAGCTTCCCTTACGCTACATTACTAGGAATTGATTGGGTCTTCAACAATTCCACTGTTGTTGATTTTAAGAAAATACATATGACATTTGAAAGAGATGGCCTTAGGTTCATTTCACCCTTAGATCCAGATGAAGTTCTTCGATACACAGAGCCCATCAGAGAAGAAGATCACACATACGAATTGGAAAACATATACAAACTAACAGCCAGACAACAATATTACATCAACCCTACAGCCGATGGGAATCTAAGCTGGCGAAGTGACAACGCGTGCTCGTGATATTCAAAAGAAGCACTGGAGAACTAGCAGAACCGGATGTATGAAGTATCTACCATAAGATGCGCTAGATTAACTAGAGAAGTTCGCTGGATCAGGACAACAGTGAGTAACTTACTCACATTTTATGGTCTGAACCCTTTAGAAGCCTTCCTATCATATTTTGAAACAACTGTACCAATACAATAGAGATTGTTGGCAATGGATGAGGCCCTGAAAGCCACGCCAACAATATGGTGGGGGACACATAAAATTAATATCACAGACTAGACCCAATGTCAAACCTTGATGACAACGTGGTTCTCAGCACAAGCAATAAGTTGTGAAGTAAGATACATTGGTCGAAGTTTCCCAAAGGACCACATGTGAAGATGCGAAGAGGCCTGGAGTGACATTCATCGATAACAATGGGTGCACAGATTCATTAACACACTGGACACAACCCCTATCAACTAGTACCTTCAAGCGGAGCTGCGCCTCGTCACTACAAATTGGGAAGGTATGATTCAGAACTTTGTAACCACACTTTTATTTGAAAGTGAATATCCATCAGTATACCAAGCATTACATATTGTGAGAAAGAAGGTATTCAAGGAAGCATATAACCTCCCTATGGAACCAGAAGAGGATGAATGGACTACACCTTTCCACAAATTGCAGAGTTTCTACAACATCAATGCCAATGACGATGATGATCCCAGGAAGGTAAACATTACTGAAACAAAAGGCCAAAGAAATGTGGAAGGACCAAGAGTTGAGCTACCATTTATTGGTCATCCAATCAAGATTAAAAAAGTCAACATTGGGACAAAGGAGACACTGAAGCTTGCCAATGTCAGAGATTATTGGGATGTTGCTACCATTGACAAGATTATAGAGTTACTGCATGAATATTGAGACTTGTTTCCAACCAAGTTCACTGATATGAAGGGTATCAAAGGTCCTATGGGAGAAATGAGGATCCCTTTGAAACTATGTGTGAAGCTAGTCAAGAAAGGACCCTACAGATTGAACCCGAAATATAAGGAAAAAGTGAAGATTGAGCTCGAAAGAATGCTGGAAGAAGGGATTATTGAACCTATCGAAGAGTCAGAGTGGATTAGCCCTATGGTCATGCAAGACAAGAAGACAAGAGAAATCAAGATATGTGTGGACCTCAAAAATTTGAATGATGCATGTTTGCATGACCCTTTCCCTACACCATTCACTGATGAAGTATTAGACAACATGGGAGACCAGGAGGTATATTCTTTTACAGATGGATTTTCAGGATACCATCAGATTCGAATTGCTAAGGAGGACTGCCACAAGACCACATTTTCCATAGAATTGGGATCTTACCAATATACAGTAATTCCATTTGGACTGAAGAATGCCCCAACCATATTTTCTAGGGTGGTGGTTGAAGTGTTCAAAGAATTTTTTCATAAATGTTTAGAAGCATATTTTGATGACTGGACTATGTTTAGTTTGTTGAAAAATCATATTGAATGTATAAGGCTAATGCTGTATAAATGTAGGCAGTGTCAAATTTCCTTGAATTTGAAGAAGTGAATCTTATTCTCACCATTTGGAGTGTTATTAGGCCACATTGTATGCAACCAGGGATTGTTGGTTGATCCATCTAAAATTGCAATTATAGTTGATTTTCCACCTCCTACTTCAGTCAAACAACTACGCACTACGCTAGGACATACTGGCTATTACATGAAATACATTAAAGGCTATGCCCAAATCACAGCATTGATGGAGAAGATGTTGAATAAGGATTGTCATTTTGGTTGGATAGACGAATGCCAACAGAGCTTCGACACGCGAAAACAGAAGATGGTCACTGCGCCCATTCTAGTTTTTGTAGATTGGAGCAACGAGTTTCATGTGCACGTCGATGCATCTTCTATTGCATTGGGAGCAGTACTGACACAACCGAGAGAAGGGGATATCGACCATTCGTTAGCTTTTTCTAGCAGGAAGCTATCTACAATGGAGATCAACTACACCACCACTGAGAGAGAAGGATTAGCCATGGTGTATGCGTTGCAAAAATTCCACCACTACTTGTTGGGAGGACACTTTAAAATGTTTACAGATCGCTCCACGCTGAAATATCTAGTCAACAAGCTAGTGTTGGGGGGGGGAAATATGCAGATGGATTCTGCTGTTTCAAGAATATGATTTTGAAATCATAGTTAAGCCAGGAAGAATGAACAAGGGTCCTGACCATTTGTCGAGCCTAGAACATGGCGAAGAACCCACCAGTTTGGAGGATACACTGTTGGATGCACAATTGCTCACCATTAGAAATATTGATGACCACTTCGTAGACATAGTCCAGTTCCTGTCAAGAAGAATGGCACCTAGTGAGTATACAATTCCCCAGAAGAAACAACTAGTGGTGCGCGCTGTAGACTTTTCACTTATAGCTGGTTAGATGAACAAACTGGGACCTGATGAGATACTAAGAAGATGTGTTATGGAGATAGAGCGACCATTGATCCTTGCAGAAGCTCATGAAGGCATCGCAGGAGGACACTACGCAGGGAGAGAAACTGTGCAGAAGGTCCTGAGAGCTAGCCTTTGGTGGCCCACCTTACATAGAGATGCCAAAGATTATGCCAGAGCCTACGATGTATGCCAGAGAATTGGGAAACCATCCAAAAGAAATGAAATTCCATTAGAACCACATATAAACCTACAAGCATTTGAAAAGTGGGTCATTGACTTCGTGGGACCTATAAACCCACCAGGAAAGTGCACGTGAGCAAGGTATATCATTACTGCGATAAAATACTTAACCAGATGGGCCAAAGCCAGAGAAGTTAAAGACTGTAGTGCAAATACAGCTGCACGTTTTATATTTGATGACATAATAACCAGGTTTGGATGCCCCAAGATCTTTATGAGTGATCAAGGTACACACTTCATCAATAAGACAATTGAAGCCCTGACTGAAGAATTTGCAGTCCACCATCAGAAGAGTACACCTTACCATCCACAAGCAAATGGAATAGTTGAAGCATTCAATAAGATCTCAGAGACAAAATTAACGAAGATTTGCATTGTGAATATGGATGACTGGGACTTAAGAGTAATAGCAGTACTATGGGCCTATTGAACCACTTGCAATAAATTAACAATGAAGACTCCTTTCAAGTTGGTTTATGGTCTCGAAGATGTTGTCACAATGGAATACTTGGTACCAAGCTTAAGAATTGATGCTTTTATAGGTATGGATGACACTGGTGCTGTTCAGGAAAGGCTCTCACAGTTGGTTGAACTGGAAGAAGATAGATTCATTGCAGGATTCCACCAGCAGGTTCAAAAGGAACGAGAGAAGCCATATGATGATAGACACATGAAGAAGAAGGAACTCAAGCAAGGTGATTTAGTACTAGTGTATGGCAGTAAGTTTATAAGACACCCAGGGAAATTCATAACGCATTGGCTTGGACCATATGAGATCGCCTATGTTATAGAAGGAGGAGTTGCACAACTGAAAACATTGAAGGGAGAATGGAAGGAAGGATTGGTGAATGGGAGTCGGTTGAATTTGTACTATGACAACCAGCTGCCTCACATATCTCAGTAAAAGCATGAGGAAAAGGGTCTAAGTACCAAGTGCAGTTGAAACTTGGTACCAGACATGGAAAATATAGTCTACACAAGGAGGGAGAGGAGGCATAAAGCAGAAACCAAGGATGCCCTGCGCAGTCCAAAGTCGAAGAAAAATAGAAGGATCAGATCCAAAGTGCCTTGGGATGAGTCACAGGTGAGTTTTGGGGGCGTGTTGGCCCTTTTTTATGGAAGGAAGCAAAGAACAAGGAAGAAAAGGTGAAAAGTGAACTTTGCAGGAGACACAGTGACTGTCACTGGATTGAAGTAAGAAAAAGAGCAGAAAAGAGGGAGCGAAGCAAGGAAATGAAAGTTGTTGGATGAGGAGATCAAGGATGATAGATCAACAAGGAATATGAATTGTGGACAACATAGCAAGAGGAAAAATCCACCATTGGATTCTTTGGAGCATTGCACGAGAAGGAAGGAAAGACAGGCTGGCGAAGCTCGAAAAAAGCGGGTCAAGTTGACCTAGGGTTTGAGACACCTAGGGTTTTGGCACCTAGGTTTCGGCCTAAGGCTATCGATGAGGTGTTGTAATGTATAAATAGAGGTCCAAAATGCCTAGTTTGTAAGTTTTAAACCTGCGAAGTAAAGCAATGCATATAGATTCTTAAGCAATACATAAATTAATTAATGGCTCATACACAGAGTACACAGAGATTTTTACCGGAAACCCTCAACTGGGAAAACCTTTCTTATTTTCATCATATCAAATTTCACCATTCGCCATACAATATATACAATTTTTTTAGGTATTCCATAGATACCAAAACCCTAATCCCTTAATCTGAGATTAATTTACAAATCAACTAAAAATAGAAAAATCCGCTAAAAATAGCAAAAACCGCCCAAAAAAAAATTTCAGGGCACTGCCCCAGGCTACCACCCTGGGACCCCCCTAGGAAAGTGCCCGGTGCACACGACAAAGCTCTAGGTGAAGGAATCATCAGATGCAGTTGTCGTATCTGACGCACCCACACACACACACATGCAGAGAATATAACACATAGCCAACATTCTCCCACTTGTTGTTTTCTTTGCATCCAGGGGTCCAGGGGATTATATAGTCAACAATCCAGGGCAGAAATGCCCATTGTTACTCTACACCAAGAGAACTTTTCTGTACTCACAGACTTTGTCAATGAATCTACAACATTCTTCAAAGTGTCAACCTTTTCCAGCAACACCTTCTTTTCCTCA
>SNQJ01S0098342.1:0-26586 GCA_010110895.2 Picea sitchensis | reverse complement strand
GCGTCGACACTCCCCCTTACACTGTCAGGGAGCGTTATAACGCTCCCCTGGCCCTTTTGAGGGAGCGCTATAGATTTTGAGAGCGCTGGCGCCCCCTAAATCTTACTAGGGAGCACTACAACACTCTGATGGCCCTTTTGAGGGAGCGCTACCTATTCTGGGCGGTTGTTAAGCTGTTGAGATGAATGGGGGAAGCATCTTTTCATTCTTGAAAGGCAGTTGGATTCGAATCCCTAGTCCAGCCATGATCCTAGGGTAGATCCTCAACTGAAGGAGGCAAATCCTCAACTTCCCCAAGGATATCTCAAGTGGTTAGAGCCTCTCCAAGGCTATATAAACAAGCTTTCTAATGGTGAAAGGGGGCTGAATATAGAGAATTACACCAAACTTATGACCTCATAAGTGGTGCTGGAGCTAATTGAGGGAAGAATTGAACATATGAAACTTATGATCTTGGAGGAAACTTACAGTCAGCCAAAGGAGAGTGATCAGTGAAGCTGCTGTTATCCAGGTTGTGGATCTTTCAGGCAAGGGTTAGATGAAGGGGACTTGACGAAGCTGTCGCATTCGCATCTACGATTGTAAGTACTGCTATCGTTATTCTCATTAATATGACACACTTGGCCTGTTTCTTTCTATTTTGTGTCTGATGTTACATGAACTTGTCATTTATTGATAGATCTATTTTCAAGCTAATGTCAATAGAGTAGGAAGTGGTCGTATCTTGTTTTTTCGACAGAGCTCAGCGAGGAGAAAAGGATTGGAGTGCAACTCAGAGCGTGCAGGGACAAACGTCGATTAAGAGGTACTTATGTTATCCTTCCTTCTCATGTATTAGTTTAGATAGATTTGAAAGGAAGTCAGTGTCCACGCTAAGCATTTTTCTGTCTAGGGTTAAGGTCAAGCCTTAGAGGCGATCTACCTATCCGCAGGGAGATTTTCCTACAACAATAGGTAACCACTAAAAACTGATAGGATAGGTTTTAGATAGGACATAGAAGAGCTCGAGGAGCCACTCCTTAGATAGATGATTGTTTTATTGTATTAAGAGGGGAACAAGAGACGAGTGAGTATTTTTTTGAGTAGCAGATAGGAAAATAAGAAAGATGCAGTGAAGAACTGTAATACAATGTAATTTATTTCATGAATGAATAGAACAGACAAAATTGTTCAAATTCCCTGGACATTGTTAATTTTTAGGTGTGATTGAGTGAATGGTGTATTTTGTGTGTGTTTTAGTTCATTTCAGTTATGTATGATTGTTTATGGCTGATCATATGAATTTGTGAAAAATAGGATAATTTCCAATCGTTTCTCATCTGAGAACTCGTATCCAAGGAGTGCATATCGTACGCAAGGAGTGCATAGACAGAGTCTTGAATTGGATCAGAGTAATTCATAAGGAATAACAGGAACTTAGACCAAGTTCAAGGAGTGCATAGAATCAAGAAGTGACTAAGTGTCAAAGAGCAAGAATAGAGAAGCGTAAAGAGTGCAGGAAGAGTTTATTTCAAAGAAATCCTTCGTTCCAAGTTTGTTGAGATCCTAGGAATGCAAGGAGGGTGTGGGAGATCGAAATCCTCAAGGGGATCAAGCTCAGAAGAGATAGCGGGGAGAAATATTCAAAGGGAGTGAAGCTCTGAAGGTTTTGTTAGCACTCTGTAATTTTGCCCAAGGCTGAAAGGCAATCATAGAGGCAACATTAGAACCGCTTTTAAAGCTGGGATCTAGCCCTTCCAGCTTCAGAGAGGGATCTCTCTATATGATTTAACTTTGTTTTGACTTCAGATTTTAGGCTAGGTAAAAAGAACAGGTAGGTTTTGTTGTAAAAAGGGTTTATAAACTGGTTGAGACAGTTCACACATCCATTGGGCTATGGGGTCTGAAATTAATGAAATATGAGATACAACCAGAAAGCTGAAGAAATCCTTTACAAGGCAAGATAACACACTCACTGGATCTTCAATAGTTTAAATGATGATCAGAAGAAAAGAGAAGGAAATAACTCCAACCAACAAGCACTTAAGAATCTCTTGATTGAACACTTAAGAATCTCTTGATTGAAGATATTTAGAAGATGAAAATTTAAATCTTTAGAATCGGGATCAGGGTATCAGAGATAAATCCTCAGACATAACGCTATTCATAAAGATTAGATTAAGAAAAAACAAAGTGGTTACAGAGCTTAGAAAACATTCAACAGAGAAAAACACATCACCAATAAACATGCACAGGAATCCTCAGAAAGAGCCTCTCTCATTAATGGCAGAACAGTTCAAAAAATGTTACAGATCGGTAGCCTCCAGGGCATGAAGATCCAACCCCATTACATCAAAATCACATCAATATATAAGATACATCTCTTCATCAAGTTCCTAGAGTCGGTTCAACCGCCTCACCGAAAATAGCCACCACCCCACTGGAGTTTCATTACGAGATGGACTGTTTTTCATGTAAACGTGGGTCTGCTCTGTAGACGATTCTCTTCAACATGGCACCTGAGAAAAAATGAAAGAGGCTATTGTAGATGGGCACAGCTAACAAACCTCCTCTCTCGGTTTCGTGAAATTCATCTCCATCTGGCCATGGCGTACCCCGCAAAAATCGACTGAACCGGAAAATGACAAATCTCAGTGGCCAGGGCCCTGAAGATACCGACCTGCTCTGCTCGTAACCCGCTGCAAAACCGGTGCTGCCTGTTCTCATCCAGGCTGACAAAACCTCTCTAGATTTTAAACGCCTGTCTTCCGATCTCCATCGGAAGATCGGTAAAATGGGCGAAAATGGTAAAAGTGCGCAAAAGTGGTTTTGCATGGAAAATTCGACTCCCCCCAACCCTGGGTCCGAATTGGTCCCTCGGGCCCTGATTTCTCGGTCAAATCTGGAAGCGCTTGGAATTTGTATTGTTTTATTCTACTCCTCGACCACCCCTAAATTCTCGAAGGAAGGGGTCTGAATTAATATAACTCAAGGATTTATTTTAATACATAGTGACTGTGGAGGTACGGGAGCGGAGTAGGTGGGAGCTGGAGGGGATAGGGAGATGATCGTGAGTGGTAGTGGAGGTAGGTGGGGAATGGATGTGACATGGGAGTGATGTAAGGCATGGGGAGTTTAGGACTTAGGATAGTTAATTTTTTATTTTTTATTATTTTTTTTAATTTTGTTTCTTATATTATATTTTATGTTTTTAATATTTTTGTATACATTATATTTATTTTAAATTTGTTTTATTTCTTTATAAGCCTTTTATTAAAAATGTTTCATTATATTTTATTGCTTCTTTTGTTTTATAATGTTTTAAATGTTTTAAAATTTTCTTTAATTTTAATTATTTTATTTAAATGTAAAACTAACCTTAGTTACTAACTAGTTTTTAACCTAGGTTACTAACTAATCCTAATTAATTAATTAACAATTAATCAATAATTAACTCATTAAATAGTTATTATTAATCAATATAAACCTTAGACAAACCTTATTACTAAAATTTTGTTTATCCTAAGTCCATTTCTATGCTGTGGACCTGGCATGGATAATGGAGGTCGACAAAGGACAAGGGGGTGAGGGAGTAGCGACGTATGAAGGATGCAAAGAAGGATGATGGAGGGTCGAGTGAAAAGAATGGAGGGAGGAGAACGGAATCACCTGAGCTATACTTCGTCATCGGAGAGATGCCAAATAGATACATATTAGTCAGAAGACTGATTCCCATAATTTATGGGGTGATAACAGGTTTCACGAGTTAGCAGTCAGGATCCGTTCAGGAGAGAGTGGGATCATTCCAGATTGTTGGATATAGGCAAAGTGCATGAGCTTTAAGTCTCTGTGTGAACACATGAGATAGGGATTGACGAAATCCCAAAGAGGATAGGGACCGTCCATCATCCAAAGGGACATGTGCGCAATATCTATAACTTCAGGAGAAAAGAAACCTGCAGGAGTTGAAACTCCTAAAGTCTGAAGAGTTGAAGCGATTCACAACCATTGATCTAAGGGAGACACGCATCAACAAATCATTGACTTTAGGTGAAAACACTCTAAGAGAAAGAGGGTGTGCAGGAGTTGAAACTCCCAAATCCTGAATAGCCAAAGTAAATCCTAGCCGTCAAATTTAAAAGGACACGCGACAGAGATCCGTGGACTCTGGGAGAAAATGAGGGCAGAGAGTTTGAAACTTCGAAGCCATAATTGTCGAAACAAATCACGAACGTTGATTTGAAGGGGACACATGTCAATTTATCATGGAAACATGGGAGTGCATTCTCTAGAGAGAAGGAAGGAAAGGAGAAAAAGGTTCATCGACTGAAATTTGACCAAGGAAGAAAAGAAGATAGACCTCAGTTGTAGATCAGGAGGCACTGCCTAAGATCACAAGATTGACGGTCGTGCTTAATAACAGGGAAAAAAAGTGATCAGACTTTAAAATCTTAGAGTGGGCTGAAATAAAAACCATGGTATTGCCAAAGAGATATGTGGCAACTGGTATTGAATTGCAGGAAGAAAATCAGTGTGGTATCAAACCACTCTTGGCCACCCTGCAATCACATACGTGAGGTCATCTCCCAAGGTCACATGCAAGAAGGGGCTAATGGAAAAGGAGTTAGCACTTGAAACTTGATATTTCGGGAGTGCGAAGGAAGAGGTTGCAGGTATCATAGGACATGAGCCAAAAGATGAAAGGGTCTATGTTTAATTACAAAGTGAGACCATCAAGGTTTCAAAGAGAGGATTTGGCTCGGAGAATCAAAGATCCTTGACTGGGAGGTTGTGCAGCCCCAAGGGAGAGTAGGGTGTTTGCATCAGATGGTATCAGAGCTATTGAATTTGTTTGCAGACAACAAACAAAGGAGAAAGGATATAAATTGATATCATTAGTGGTATCAAGAGTTGATTATGTTTATAGACATCATAAGGTGAAGCAGTGGAATCATGCCACCCAAAATATGCAGAGCGAATCCATAAATGGAAGAATAAATGAAGCGGCTCATAATGTGACTAGATTCCAGGGAAACAACACAGAGGAGAGCCCCAGACACTGGAGATATCACTGAATATAAAAGAGAAGAGATAGAGGTCGAAGAATATGTAGTGGAGGATGCTACAAAAGACCACTTATTGAAAGTTGTTTCAATAATAGGATCCAGAGCAAAAATAGAGGTACCAATGTATGAAGGCAATTTAGAAGTTGAATAATTGTTGGATTGGGTATGTGCTATAGACAAGTACTTCGATTATGAAGATATTGAAGAAGAGAATATGGTGAAGCATGCAGTGACAATAATGAAGGGTCATGCAGCACTATGGTGGGACGAATTGCAAGCTGATCACAGATGCAAAAGAAAGCAGAAAATCAAAAGCTGGGATAGGATGGTAGCCAAGATAAAAGAAACATTTATCCCAAAGGACTATCAAATCAATCTGTTCAGGAGATTGCAGAACTTGAGACAAAAAATCTTATCAGTGAAGGAATACACTGAGTAATTTTACAAACTGAACATCAGGGATGGACATAAAGAGAATGATGATGAAAAAACAACTAGGTATATCAATGGACTGAGATATGTAATACAAGAGGAAATAAACATGATGTCTATTAGTAAATTCGAGGATGATTATCAAGTAGCCTTCAAATCTAAAGATAAATTGGCCAGAAAACAAAGCCAATGAAACATAGGAGGAAATTCAAGAAGAGGTAAGGGAACCAACAAAGAGAAGTTCCAGAAACTAAAGCATGAAGATGGAAAGCATCATAGCCACCCTAAGAAAGGTGGAAGTTCTAAGGAAGGGAAACATGGAAGAAGAGGAAGAGCCAAAGGAGGTGAAATTATATGTTATTCATGTGGAAAGATAAGGAACATGTCTTGGTAATGCCTAGAGAAGAAGAAAGACACTAGAGGAGGAGAAGCACACATTTCTGAAGCACAGAAGCATGTGGAAGGAGAATATCACAGAACAACCAATTCTGGTCATACCAGATTTTGGGAAAACATTTCAAGTGAGATGTGATGCAAGTGGAGTAGCTATTGGAATAGTCTTGAGTCAAGATAATAGGCCAGTTGCTTATTTCAGTGAGAAGATGAATGACACCAAGAAGAAGTATTCCACATATGAAAAATAATTTTATGTAGTGATTCAACCTTTAAAGAAGTGGATGCACTAACTAATTCCTAAAGAATTTGTCTTGTATAGTGATAATCAAGCTTTGCAGTTTATTACTAGGTAAGAAAAGTTGAATCAGAGACATGCTAAATGAGTAGAATTTATGTAGATTTTTACTTTTGTTATTAAACATATTGTTGGAACTACTAACAAAGTTGTAGATTCTTTGAGTAGGAGGAGTTTAATTGTACAGGAATTCCAAGTGGAGACCTTAGGATTTGAACACCTCAAGGAAATTTATCGAGAAGATCCAGATTTTAAGGAAGCTTATGAGGCATGTAATAATCCTTTGTTGGGAGAGAAAAGCCCATGGAAAAAATATTTGATGCAGGATGGATTATTGTTCAAACGGAGCCAACTATGCATACCAAGATGCTCAATGAGAGATAACTTGTTGAAAGAGAAACATAGTGGAGGTTTAGCTAGACATTTTGGTCATGATAAGACATTTTCACAACTGAGCAATTCATACTATTTGTTGAGCATGAGGGCAGAGGTGAAAAAGTCTATGAACAAATGCATAATTTTCCAGTATGCAAAAGGAAGACAACATAACATTGGTTTGTATCAGCCATTACCAATTCCAGAAAGGCCATGGGATGCAATCAATATGGATTTTGTATTGAGATTGCCTAGAACCCAAAAGGGAGTGATTCCATATTTTTTGTGGTTGACAAATTTTCAAAAATGGCACATTTCATACCATGCCAGAAAACCAACGATGCTACACACATAGCCAATTTGTTTTTTAGAGAAGTGGTGAGACTACATGGATTGCCTACGATCATAGTTTCAGACAGAGACACAAAATTTGTAGGATTCTTTTGGAGAAATATATGGAAGAGGCTGGGGACAAACTTGTCCTTCAGTTCAGCATATCACCTTCAGATAGATGGAAATTTTTTAGTAAACATGAGTCTGGGAAACTTGTTAAGAAGTTTAGTCACTGAGTAAGTTCGTCAATGGGATTAGATTCTGGCACAAGAAGAATTTTCATTTAACAATTCAGTGAATAGGAGCACTGGAAAAATTCCATTTGAAATTGTGTATGGTATACAACCAAGAGGGATTATAGAGTTGAGAGATATGAATCAATATGAATTCAAAAGTGTTGGCACGAAATATTTTGCAACGAAAATGTATAAACTCCATGACAAAGTCAGAGTGCAACTACATGACAACAACATGAAATATAAGAACAAAGTTGATAAGAAGAGGAGAGGAGTTCATTTTGAAGCAAGATATGAAGTTTTAGCTCATTTGATAAAATAAAGGTTTCCAAGGGGAACATATAACAAGTTGAAGATGAAGAAGATAAGACCATGCAGAATTCTCAGAAACTTTGCAGCCAATGCTTATGAAATTGGATTTCCATAAAATGTTGGGATATCACCGATATTCAATGTTACAGACCTGTATCCTTATAAGAGAGATGATGCAGGAGAATCAGATGATCAGAAAGAAGTTTGGTGGGAAGAAAAAAATCCCACAACAGAAAAAACTCAGATGGAGAGAATCATAGAAATGAGAGTTGGAAAGAAGACCAAGAGGAAGACATATCTTGAATACTTAGTGAAGTGGAAAGATAATCTAATGGAATATTCAAGTTGGGTCAATGAACCTGATATTTTCAAGCATGGAAAAATAGTGCAGGAGCTCATGGACAAGAGCCCATGAATATTTTAACTAGAGGAGTATGATGCAGGAGAATCACTTTCAAAGACAAAGAAGCAAGCATGGAGGCAGGGATATGACATCTCAACATGACATAATTTCAAATAAACATTTAACTCAGAAACATAATGAGTTGTTGAGATTATTTGGAAACAAAGTTTTTAAATATATCTTGTTTGTAAAGTCTTGTATGATTGTAAGCAGTTGCAGACAGATAATGTCAACTCTTATCTGGTAATAACTGATAGTTATTGTAATAGGACAAGGTAGGTAACCACTAGAAAATGATAGGATAGGCTAAAGACAAAAGGAAGAAGATCTCAAGGAGCCACTCCTTAGATAGATGATTGTTGTATTGTATTAAGAGGGGAACAAGAGACAAGTGAGTCTTTTTTTTTTTAGTAGAAGATAGGATAAGAAGAAATATGCAGTGAAGAACTGTAATATGATATAATTTATTTCATGGATCAATAGAACAAATAAAATTGTTCCAATTCCTTGGACAATGTTCATTTTGAGGTGTGATTGAGTGAATGGTGTATTCTGTGTGTGTTTTAGTTCATTTCGTTTATGTATGATTGTTTATGGTTGATCATATGAATTTGTGACAAACTGGATAAGTTCCAATCGTTTCTCATCTGATAACTCGTATGCAAGGAGTGCATATCATATGAAAGGAGTGCGTCGACAGAGTCTTGAACTGAATCAGAGGAGTTCAGAAGGAACGATGGGAACTTATACCAAGTGCAAGGAGTGCACATAATCAAGAAGTGACTAAGTGTCTAAGAACCAGAAGAGAGAAGCACAAGGAGTGAGGGAAGAGTTTCTTTCGAAGAAATCCTTCGATCCGAGTTTCTCGAGATCCCAGGAATGCAAGGAGGGCATGGGAGATCAAAATCCTCAAGGGGATCAAGCTTAGAAGAGATAGCGTGGAGAAATATTCAAAGGGAGTGAAGCTATGAAGGTTTCACGAGTTATCGGTCAAGATCTATCCATGAGGCAGTAGGATCATTCCAATTCATTGGATCTGGGAAAAGTGCACGAGCTTTAAGTCTATGTGTGCACACATGAGTGAGGGATCGCCGAAGTCCTGAAGAGGCTAGGGATTTTCCATCATCCATAGGGACAGGTGGAACAATATCTATAACTTTGGAAGAAAACGAACCTGCAGGAGTTGAAACTCCCAAAGTCTAAAGAGCCAAATCGATTCACAACCATCGATCTGAGGGAGACACGTATCAAAAGATCGTCTACTTCAGGTGAAAACACTCTAGGAGAAAGAGAGTGTGTAGGAGTTGAAACTCCCGAAGCTTGAATAAATGAAGTGAATCGTTGTCATCAGATTCAGAAGGACACGTAGAAAAAATTCATGGACACTGGGTGAAAACACTCCGGGAGAAAAATAAGGCAGAGAGTTTGAAACTTACAAAGCCTGAATTTACGAAACAAAGCACGACCATTGATTTGAAGGGGACACACATTGATTTATCATGGAAATCTAGGAGTGCATGCTCCATAGAGAAGGAAGGAAAGGTGAAAAAGGGTCATTGAATGAAACATAAGAGCTTGATTAAACCCATGACACCACTCAAGTTTGTGTTAGAGTGGTTCTTGAATTTGGTTCTCCCTTACATTTCTAAGGATGTATCCACTTCAAGGGTCTTTTCAGAAGAGAAGGAAATATTTAGGAACAACAATTGGAATTGATTTAATCTCAATCTGAAATTCTCTACGAGATTATTCCTAATGCACCTCGATCAAACATTGACTTAGAGAAACCGAAGTGAGGACCACATGTCAATGGCATTGTTTTTTCGGATCTAACCAGATGCATAAGTTTTCAATTCAACAAATTGTGATTGGTTCGACCTTTGGATCGACCACCCCCAAAACCTAGTCCTCAGATGTACATACTGTGCAATCGAAGACTCATAAGGGTCTTCAACAACCCAGAGAGAAAAATAAATGCAAAGGAAAGAAGGGTAGTGTGGGCAGTGGAAAAATATCTAATAAGAATGCAAAGGGGGAAAAGTGTGAAAATAAAAAAGTGGAGTTCCCATGCAATATTTCTGGGGACGACCACCTCACTCATCAATGCTTGAATATGGAAGAGGCCCAACATTTGATAAATTTGCAGCAGCAACAACAACCTGTTATATTAAAAAATCCATTATCGCAAGGGAAAAACATGCAGGTTGAATATTCCACTTCTAACATGCGAGGGGACACTCCAAGTGCAACTTTTCCTGACGAATTGTTCAAGCTTGTTAACATGGTGAACCACACAAATGAAGAGGAGGTAGATTTGATGACCAGGTCTCAAAATTATAGTAATCCAGAGTCATCAATGAAAGGAAAAGAGACTTATGATCCTCAGGGACCTCTTCACATAGAGAAACCTGAGAAGGAAATGATGATGTGCATACCGAAATATGTGTACAAAAGAGCATCACATAACCCTAATTATAGAGTCATACCCAAATACTCTATCATTGAGGACTTAGCTCAAATGACATGTGTGATGTCTTCTCTTGAGGTGCTACAAAATTTCCCTACGCAACACACTGCATTGTTTTCCGTGATCGGAGCAATGGATCCTTCCAGCCTACTCATTATGAAGTTAGATGCTTCTGATGTCAAGCCACACCTTCATTACCATATATCCTTCTAGATCAATGTGATTTATGAGAATCATGTGATCAAGAGGACTATGGTCAATGAGGGGGATTTGACATGTGTCATGTACTTGACCTGTTGGAAATCCATTGACTCTATAGAAATCTCACCTTCTCCTACATTTTTAAGCACGTTTGAAGGATGTTCATTTAGATTGCATAGTCTCATTTCCTCTTTTCCAATTTAGTTAAGAGGAAATACCATTTGCATATAAGTAGACGTATTTGACACATCGCTCAACTATAACTTGTTACTAGGAAGGAAGTGGACTTACGCGATGAAAAATGTCATCTAGTTGGTATTTCAAATTTTATGCTTTCCCCATGGGGGAAGGATTGTGACTATTGATCAAATGGATTTTAACAATTATAGCTCTATAATAAATCAATGATCCATAGTTTCGTGGATTGATAAATCTCAGTCGAAAACTAAGAGAATCAATGTTGGAATGTATCCTTCTCTTATGGGTACCTTTAATTTTCCATCATCGATGTCCTACATTCGTGCCACCCTGGTCGACTACCAAAACTCGATTCCCCTAAATCTTGTTACAAGAGTCATTTATTTCAAATCATCGCATCTATGAGATCCATGGGTGTTACCCTCACCATTTGATTCAGTTGAGGACCACACA
This sequence comes from Picea sitchensis, assembly GCA_010110895.2. NCBI lineage: Eukaryota > Viridiplantae > Streptophyta > Pinopsida > Pinales > Pinaceae > Picea > Picea sitchensis. Next base: position 15,440 of record SNQJ01S0098342.1, on the reverse strand, counting down.
GATGTTGGGATGGCTATGCCACTATTTGTAGTGGAAGTCTCTTGTCAAGATATACAACAAGCTCCTACAGACTCAGATCAAACTCCTTTGATGAAGGAGGACGATCTTTTTCTAGATCCTATTTGGGCTCAAAATTCTTCAAATTCCTAGGATTTTCTTGATAACATATTTCCCTCAGACGAATCTATTATTGAGGAAATGATTGTAGCTGAGAGGCCATGGGAGGATATGCACCATAGATAGTATTTACTCCCTGATATTAGTCATGTGGAAAAAATATAATTCAAGTAAACCGTGAGTAGGAGTGTTAATCAAACGTTAAATCCTTTGGCTAGGCATGGTATCTATGTCGAAGGAAATATGGTGAATATATAGGAAACCATTCCCATTAACATTTATAGGACCCCTGATGTTATAGAAAATGTCTTTATTGGGGCATATTTATTTAAAGATGAAATTCATGAGTATATGACACTTTTTAAGGATTTTAGAGTTGTTTCTGCTTGGTCATACAAGGAAATTCTTAACATAGATCCTTGAATCATTCAACATGATATTCAAACCTACAAGAACATGAAACCGGTTCGAAGAAAGTTGCGACTAGTGAATAGAAGGAAAGAAACAACAATTAAAAATGAGGTTGAGAAGATACTTAAATATGGATTTTTTTACCTAGTGCCTTTGATGGAATTGGTGTCCAATCTGGTTCTGGTTGATAAGAAAAAGGTAACAATTCGAGTGTGTATGGATTTCTGGGACTTGAATAAATCTTGTCCAAAAGATAACTTCCATACATCATTCACCAATCATATGCTCAATTAATGCATAGGGAGAAAGATTTTTTCATTCATGATGGTTTTTCAGGGTATAACCAGATTGAAATTCGACCAGAAGACCAACATAAGAAAAATTTCATTTGTCCATAGGGAACCTTCTCTTGCAAGAAGATTCCCTTTGGCCTTAAAAATGTTGGAGCCACTTTTCAGTGCGCCATGATGTTTTATTTCCACGACTTGAAGCATATAGTGGAGGATTCTTTGGATGATATCATAGCTCACTCTCACAAGAGATATCAACATCAGTTAGACCTTCGCCTAGTCTTCGAGAGATGTCATTACTATCAAATCCGGTTAAATCCACATAAATGTTTTTTTGTGCAACTTCAAGATGTATTTTGGGTTTTATAATTTCAACTAAAGGGATCATGGTTGACCCTTTGAATGTGGAGGGAATCACTCAGTTTCCTCCCCTACACAAAATTTGTCCACTTGAAAGTCTACAAGGAAAGGCGATTTTCCTTTGATGCTTTGTACCTAAGTATGCCAATATTATGAAAGGATTTATGCATATTTTGAAAAAGGGGGTTCCATTTCATTTTGATGAGGCAACACAATGTTCATTTGATGCATTAAAGAAAGAACTGGTTTTGAATCCATTATTTAGTCCCCTAGATTATAACTGATATTTTCTATTGTATTTGGAAACAACTGAATCATCGATTGGCATGGTCTTAATTTAGGAGGATGATGAGCTCCGAGATCATGTCATATACTACTTAAGTCTCTCTTTATTCAACCCTAAAATGAAGTACTCTCACGTCAAGAAACTAGCCTTAGTGTCATTTCATGTTGTTCAGTGGATTCAACATTATATTTTGTTGCATATTATAATCGTCATCGCCGACGTTAATCCTTTTCAGTATGTTTTGACTCAACGAATAATTGGGGGGGAGTATAACAAGTGGGTTGTTATGATTCAAGATTTTGATTTGGATTTTAATTTTGTGAGATCCAAGAAGTATTTAGTCTTCACCTAATCGATGTCAGAGTTCATTGTAGAGAATGAGAAGAGTGAAGTAATAGACTCTTTCTAGGATGAGAATATGTTCCTCATATCTTCGTATGATGCTTGGTATGGAGATATCCTTATATATCTCTAGACTTTGAAGTTCCCTCTGCATTTTTCACGAGATGAGCGATGACATATTTATCACCTATATAAGAAATATATCATTATCGCCGACACTTTGTATCAACGAGGGGTAGACTCAATTCTCTTTTGTTGCCTCACTCATGAGGAATCAAAGGTAACTTTAAATGACTTCCATGGTGGTGCATGTGGAAGTCACTTATCTATGTTGGAAATAGCCCAAAATATTTTGCGTGCTAGTTGTTTCTGACCTATGATCTTTAAATATTGTATTGATGCAGTCAAGATATGCCATCCTTGTCAAATATTTACAAAGAATATGCACGCACACCCTGCTCCCATATTTCCCTTCATCACTATCGGCCCCTTCACCAAATGGGGGGTAGATTTCATGACATTCCAACCAACCTCGTCTAAGGGGAATCCATAGATCATAGTGGTTACTGACTACTTGACTAAGTGGGTAGATTCCATTCCAACATTCACTAATAATGGTGAAACCACAACACTTTTCGTGTTCAATCAGGTCATCACTAGGCTTGGGATTCTAAGAGAGATTGTCACTAACCATGGAAGTCACTCCTAGAACCAGATGATGTTTGAATTAGCATAAAAACTAGGTTTTAGACATGAGCACTTGTCTCCTTATTATCCCCAGGAGAATTGTTAGGTCGAAGCTATCAACAAATCCTTAAAAACTATACTGAAAAGAGCAGTTAACTCGATGAGATCAAACTGACATTTGATGCTATATCTAGAATTGTGGGTGTACAAAAATTCAATCAATACTGCAATGGGATTCTCACCCTTTCAACGTGTTCATGGAGTAGAATCAAATTTTCCCATTGAATGCGAGATCCCTTCGCTTAAAATTGTTGTTGAACTCTTACCCGACACAAGACAAATCAAAGAACACCTCGTTTACCATGAACATCTTGATGATCAACATTGAGATGCATATTTAGTGAATGAAGCACATAAGAAACACATTAAGTCTCAATACGACAAGTCTATTCATCCAAGGGTGTTTTTTGAAGGAGACCTTGTGTTGGTTTATGACCAAGACACAGATTCCTTGGGGGCATGAAAGTTTAACCCCATGTGGCATGGTCCATATACCGTGTGATGAGAATTGAAAAAGGGGTCTTACAAGTTATTATATTATGAGGTAAATGTGTTGTCAAATCCAAGAAATGGGCTCTACCTTAAGAAGTACTATGCTTGAGCTTGAGAACTCGAGTACTAGTCTTTTTGTAAATATTGTTCATTATTGTACATAGGATTGCATAGGTTTGGTTGTTTTTTTTTTTTTTTGCGTTGTCGATTCTTGTGCTTCTGCTGGTGTGGAAGATGCTAGGGGGGTCATCAATATACTTTGGATTTGTAGATGGTGCCAGTCACCACACTAAGAACTTGGCTTCTGCTGCTTGGATAATTTATTCACCCACAAACCAACTTGTCTATGTTGGAGGTGTTTGTCTAGGGGAAACTACGAATAATGTTTCTGAATATAGCGCGGTGTTGAAATTTTGTGAGACACTCTCTCACATGGAATTCAATTCCTTCATGTGTACTTAGATGTTCATTTGGTTGTGCCAGAATTAAATGGTCTATTTTATATTCGTGATCCAACTTTGTTACATCGATTCCTTAGGGTACATCTTTTGGAATGATCATTTGAGTTTATTACTTATGAGCATGTTCCTAGGCGCACTAATCTAGTTACTAATTCATATGCTAATTACATTTTAGATTGGCATTTGTCACATTCATAACATAAGAACACACATTTCACCCATGTAAATATTTAGCATTTGCATTTAAATTATAAATATAATGCACAAAAGGATCTCTCTCTCTCTCTCTCTCTCTCTCTCTCTCTCTCTCTCTCTCTCTCTTTGTGTATATATATTTATTCGGGAAGGGTCTTCGATTCTTTTTGTTCAAGGGTGTGAGTGTGTATGGCCTCAGGCCAATAAGTCTGGGAGATTAAGGCTGCATGCCCTCTCCCTTTCCTCTTTCTTGTCTATCGTGATTCCCTTCCCACATCCTTTCTTATCCTTCCCCCTACCCAACATCATCCTGGAGCTCTAGTTTCAAAGTTCAAGAAATATGGCATTCATTTTGGAGGATGAGGTAGATTATGAACATAGTCCATCATGTGAACATGCATTTCTTAACTCCGAGGAGTTATTGGAGTGCGTGATACACATCCCTTCTATAGCCTTTCCATCCCCTAATTATGATACCTAGGGTTCAACCATTAACACAGCTCGTGTGAAAAATTGTCGAAGTCATGCAAAAAATATTATGCCGAGCAAATATTCTGAGGGTCCCACAAAATAATTCTGTCGATTTAGATTTCTGCTCTGAATAGATCCCCCATAATTGGAGGTTTTGTAAATGGTTGTGAAAGTTTGGAAGGTTTTCCTTTTGTCAATTCCCAGAGCATATTGGAGAGGAAAAAGAAAATTAATTTGAAGAAGACCTCGAATTGCATTCAGGAAAAATGTGACCAAGTGAATATGGTAGTAGGTGAAGATTTAGCAATTTCGGACATTGCCAATTTCAATGGAAAATTTCTCATCAATAGATTTTCTAGTCAATCTCTTAGTATTTAGGCCCTGCAGAATTGGATGGCTCAGAAATGGTCCCCTTTACTAGGTTATGCGCTAAAATATCATCTATTATCCAAAGGATGGAACTCCTTTATGTGCAAGTCAGAGGTTAATAGCAAAAAACTTCTTCACAATAGTTGGTCTTGGGGGTTGCCAGGTCTGGTTCTTAAACCATGGACTATGGATTTTGATGCTAAACATGAATCGGTATCTCAGATGAAGGTTTGGGATATTTTTCCCGGCCTTCCTTTGTATTTTTGGACCAGGGAGGCTCTCAAAATTGTCGGGAACAAAATTGGGTCCTTTGTGGGTCTGGAACCCAACTTGGCCTAAAACAAATATAGGCGATGCGCTTGGATACAAGTGGAGGTTAACGTCAGGGAAGGTCTATTTGGAAGAATTGAATTGATATTAGGATACATAACATGGTACAATAAGGTGGATTACTAGAAAATCCCCTTTTCAGTGCCATGCTTATCATGAATTTGGGCACCTTCGGGCAAAATGCTCTTAGATATTTCCTAGAAGTCTTCCTACGAAACAAAATGGATAAGAAAATACTCATGCGATAGATATGAGAAGGTTTATGTTGTGTCGATAGGAGACACAATGAAGGAAGTAAACTTTGATCAGGGGACTGTGAAGCTTCAAGAGTTGCACTAGGAGACTTAGTCCACCAGGCCACTCAGACAAGTATGGTTTTCACATTTCTTGATTTCTCCTCCTTTCCTTATCTATTGGTTGTGGGTTATTGTTCTCTAGAACCTTGTTCTCTTACACAACCTGATCACTCTCCCTCTCTCCCTTCCACCCAATTTCTACATTTTTGAACAAGTTTACCAAACCGGTGACCTCCTCCCCCCATTATCTTGACAAATGGCCTTCCCTCGCCCCCTCTTCGCCCCTTTCTCTAGCCAAGGTGGAAACCATGGAAACCCTCGATACCCCCTTTCCTTCTGGGTTAATATCCCACTCTCACCCCTCTCCCCCCAGGCCTCGATCTCCATTTCTCCTTCCCCTCCCTCTCCCCTCTTCAAGAATCCTAAATCTCTAGACTCCCCTTCCAAGGGCTATGCTCTTAGATAAAGAGTCAGATCCAAGGGAGCCTCTCCTTCCAAGGGGGGATTGGCTCCTGTTCCTGCTCAAGTTTCTAAAGCAGGAAGGAAGTCCCACCTCTTTAAAGTGAAATAAATGGTTTTAGTTGAAATAAGGAAAGGAACCCTGGATACCATATCTAAGGCCCTTAGAGTGGGAAAATCCCTCCCCCCCTGAAAAATAATCTTTATCTCTTTCAATGCAAGAGGCATGGAGCCCCCCTAGAAAAAACAATCCCTAAAAAGGCTTCTCCTAAGCCTTAATCAGGATATAATATTACTGCAGGAGACTATGTGTAAGGGGGAGGAAGCTATCAAGAGTGTAAGCCCTTGGTTGAAAAAATGGGCTTTTAGTGCAATAGATGCTGAAGGTATGTCAGATGGGATGCTCATGAGTTGGAGTCCGACTTTAAGAGACCTTTGTTCTTTGTCGTCTTTCTCTTCTATTTCTATGAATATAAAGCACAAATATTTAGACTTCCCTTTTTCATTTATAAATATATATGGTCCCTAATCTGACAGAATTCCCTTTCAGGAAGACTTGAGAGTTACAGGTAATTTTAGTGATCCCCTCACTATCATCGGAGGAGATTTTAACCTCACTCTCTCCCTTAGAGAAGTATGGTGTCCCTCCCATAAATAGGATCACAAACATGACTTCTTCCTCTCATTTTTTGAATCTATCAAATTAATTGATATGGAGCTAGTGAATTTCTCTCCAACCTGGAGAAATTATCAAACTAGGAGAGACAAAGTCACCAAATCCCTTGATAGATTTCTTATATCATAGAAATCTATGGAGAAGGGTATTAGATTCATTTCTAAAGTGGAAGAAGGGGATCTCATATCATCGTCCCATCTCCTTGAGATAGAACACCTACTTTATCTATCCCCCTATGCCTCTTAAAACAAATCAAGTGTGGTTCGATGATCCTGAATTCAAAAACATTGTTGCCTCATCCTGGAAGAAAATGCATCCTGAAATTCATGAACCTCTTATGATTCAATTGGAGACAAATTTCAAGAATACTAGAAAATAAATGAAAAAATGGATTCATATGTGGAAAGATAAAAAACATAAGGAGATCCTAGAAATTGATAAATAAATTTCAAGAGTTGGATCCATTATGGAAAGAGATACCCTTAGCTTGGCACTCCTTGAGGAGTTAAGGCACTAGGGAAAAAAGAACAGAGAATGGTTAAAACAATATGAAGAGGAATGGTGTCTTAAAATATGTTCCCTCTGGATGAAAGCATGGGGTAAAAACAAAAAAATTATTCCATCATTTTTCGAGACAAAGGTAGAACCAAAATACAATCTGGGAAATAAAAAATGAGGAAGGAATATTGGTTAGTTACTTTCAGGATAAGGTGGAGGTTGGAGCCCACTATTTTGAATCTCTATTCAAGGCTCCGATGGGATTCGCCATTAAATAAATTATGGTGGTCATGGCCAAATTTCATCCCATTTTCACTGATGATATGAATCAATCCCTAATCAAAGAATTCACAGAAGATGAAGTCAGCTCTTCACTCTCCTCTATGTAGAGTGGAAAAATTCTCGACCCGGATAGGTTCACTGTGGAGTTTTTCCAATTTTTATTTGACTTATTAAAGGATGAATTAATTCTAATTATCAAGGAGTCTCAAAGGGAAGTCCAGATCAATGGGCCTCTAAACTCCATATTCCTTTTCCTCATCCCATAAAAACAAAGGGATATTTCGTTTGAGGACTTCTGCCCAATTTCATGCTGCAATGTGATCTTTAAGTTGATCTTGAAAATCATTGCTCGAATACTAAGGAGAATTTTAATCAAGGTCATGGGTGATAAACAGTTTGGATTTCTTCAAAATAGATAAATACATGATGCAATGGCCATTTCCCAAGAAGCCTTACACTCGGTGAAAAAAACAAAACTTAAAGAAGCCTTCATAAAACTAGATCTGTCAAAATCTTATGATCGAATTTATTGGACCTTCCTTCGGTTAGTTCTAATTCAAATGTGAATGAACCTTAAAATAGTCAATTGGATTATGGGATTCCTTCAAAGTGCATCCCTTGTGATCTTGATAAATGGTTTTCGTTCGTGTTTTTTCAGATCCTCTAGGGGTCTGCATAAAGGATGCCCCATGTCTCTCTTCCTCTTTCTTATCATTGTTGATGTCATTAGCAGATTGATAAAAGAGGCTATATCCAATGGGATGTTAAGAGGTCTAAAAGTGATGGACTCAAAAATAGTATCTCATCTTATCTTTGTTAATGATGTTCTTTGTAGTGTATTTTTATCTATAAGTGACATATCTTTTCTTAAGAAAACTCTTGACTTATATTTTAGGTATATTGGTATAGATATTAACCTAGAGAAGTATTTCATGTTAACTAACCACTACTCGAAGGCTAAAGTAAATTCCTTTCTCTTTATTCTACCTGTCCAATACAAGCTCTCGATGAAGGGGTCGAATACTTGGGTTTCTATATTAAACCTAACAAATACAAGAAGACTATCTGGGCTTGGATTATCCACAAAGTGGAGTCGAGAATTGATTCCTAGATCTTTAGAACGTTATCTAGAGGAGACAATTTAGTATTACTCAAAACAGTCTTGGAAGGGATCCCTATTTATTGGAACTCGAATGTAGTCATTCCTAAAGGTGTCCTTGATAAAATTAAAAGACTAAGTAGTATATACTTATGGGTTGGAAATATCTCTTTAGGTGGGGTTCATTTAGCGAAGTGGTCCTCTATAGCAGCCCCAAAATACTTAGGAAAGGGAATAAAATATATCTGCCTCTTTGCGAGAGCATTGTCTAGAAGGAACATGTTGTGTCTCACTCAAGGGAACTCATTATGGATCAAGGTGATGAGCTCTAAATACTTCCAAAACCTCATTGTGTCTGAGTGTTTTAGGAAAATGAAAAAATCCTTGAAGGGTTCCATAGTTTGGAAGGCCTTGGTGGAAGCGTTCCCACTTGTAGGAGACTAGGTGGCATGGAAAATTAGTGACGGGAAAAATGTATGGGTTGGGGAAGACCCATGGCTAGGAGCTAGAAATAAGTTCAAGATTTCACCTCCCCTCATCAATTCATTGGGGGTTAACAACATTATTTATATTCAGAATTCTTGTACTGGTCTCCCACAGATTCAAGGTTGCACGAGCTAGAAAGATGTGGCTTCTATAAGCATCCTTTTATCCCTTCATGATGAATGGAATATCTTCATCTCAAAACTATGTAAATTTTTTTATCATCCTTAACTTTGAAAACGAGGATACTATGTGTTGGTCTCTCAATCCAAAGGACAATTCCTTCACAACCAATATTGGCTATAAATCATGGCAGGATGAGAGGAAAAATGTTCATCCATAGTGGTGGTGTAAGGTCTTATGGAAGTCTAAGTCCCCCCCTTCGTTGCAAACTAACTATGTGGTTGGAATTAAAAAACAAACTCTTGACTTGGGATAATATGAAAAAAATAATATAGCATGGTCTAAATTGTTGTGTTCTCTATAAGTCAAACTATGAATCATCCTCACACCTTTTTGTTTCATTCTCGTATGCAGTCTAGGTTTCAAAGGAAGTAAAATATAATTTAAAAGAAAGGGTGGAGTGGAATAATGATAATATGGAAGAATTATTTAAGTTATGGATCCAAGATAGGTCACTAAATATTTATCAAGGATTACCTTGTATTATGGTATCTAATATTTGGTGGGCCCACAACTCTGCAATTTTTAAAGACTAATGGGTTTCTCCTAAAGTGGCAGCAACTCTGGCTCTAGTATACCATTCTGATTTCAAACATGATCCAAAAATTCAAAAGCAACATATTCCTTATTTTCCTGCTCTGGATTATTCTATTCCTTAGGGCTACTTTGATGGTGCCATCTAGGGAAACCCGCCTTCCATTAGAGTGGGTGTTGTTCTTTTCTTAAATCAAAATCACTATATATTTATCAAGTATGCACTAAGAAGAGGATAAAATAATAAATCCAAGATTATTTCCCTTTGGACCCTTTTAGAGACAGCTAAGCAGAAGGATATTATAAATCTTTATGTGTTGAGAGATTCTAATATGGTGATTGATTGGGCTCAAGGGAAAATCTCCTTTCAAAACATCAATCTGACCAATATCATGAGAGATATTACACTCTCTTTCTAGTCCTTTGAATCGATCTCATTTCAACACATATTGTGAGAACTTAATGTTAAAGTGAACACACTTTCAAAAGAAGCTTTACTTCTACAAAGAGGTGCTTTCGGTTACTACGAGTATTTTGAAGGAACTGATACAGAAGAAATGGAATTCAGGTTGTGAATATTTAATGTATACCTTCTGAATATGATGTATGGAAGGAAAAGACAGTACAATTTTTCTTTTTTATGGTTATATAGTATATTATCCTGGATGTAGATGAAATGTCATTTTGATACAGTCAAGCAACAAGCTATTTATGGAAGTTTTGAAAGTCTTTAACATGTATATTCTTCAAATATATAAATATTTTTCCCTTGTAATATATGTGTGTGTGTGTGTGTGTGTGTGTGTGTGTGTGTGTGTGTCCAAAAAGAGGTCCATAATACAAAATTTAGGCTACTAACCTCGAATATATATCAATACAAAGCAATTCTCTCAGCACATAATAGTTTAGGCCTAAGTCCGGTGAACTCTATCATAGAAAAGTATGAAATTTTCTAAATGTCGGAACAAACAAACCCATGTTCGGGGTACTCTTAATTCATGACACTGCATCCCTATGGGCAGGTCATCTATAGTGTCCATGATAATGGAGCATGTCGGTGTCTCCAGGTTCCTACCCATGCTCTGTAAGTTCCTTTCCACATCCTCAATAGGCCTGAATTCCTCTCTCCTGCAAATACAATGTCGTGGAACGCCTGCTGGTCTCACTGGTGCTCTATCTGGACATTTGAAGAGAACATATTAATGATATGGTTATCAACAAAAATAAGATGTTTTTCCCTTCATATGTATATATGATATATAATCTAAAAATACAAATTAAATAAAGAAAACTAAAAGTTACCTATGTCCTCAAGCTTGTCTCCAGGATGAATTATGACATCCAAATCATGGGAGTAATTGATCTCGGTATATGGGTAATCCTCAATGAAAGGTACCTAATGTTCCCACCAAGAAAATATGTCATCATCAAATGGATTGGATAATCTCCCCCCTCCTAGGCATACCAACAACTTGGTCCATAGTACCATAGCGGACGATGGTCGTAAGTTTCCGCTGACATGAACTCTTGGGATAATCATCAACACCCTCTCAAAGAAGAATGTGCAAAGGATATTACCAAACCCAAAATTCTTGGTCTTTCAAAACTTGCAGTCAGTAAGATGAGATTTCATGCAAGAAATAATTTTTGTACTCCATTCAAACATGGTGGGTCTCAAGCACTAAAACCCATGCTACATTTGGGACCGACAATCCAAGTGAAAAGAGTTGGATCCCATGATGTGAATTATAGTATATAATATCACCTTCAAGCTCATATTTTTTATTTTCTTGATAGGAACTTGTGAGCCTGTATTTTATGTTCCATCCTCGTAGTACTCATTGATGTAGTCATTGATGGTATATCCACCTCCCACATGAGTTGTGAGGTTGGGAACTTCACCTCTACGAGACAAGCCAATAGTGACGTAGATTTCCCTCAAAATGGTGATGGTCAAGAAATTCCCACCAAGTATGAATGCTTCTGAGTCAAGATGTCAGTAATCAATAAGGAGATTTAGTAATCTCTTTTGATCTTTCATTCCGCCAATTTGGAAAAACTTGTACATGCCACATTGTCGGAGAGCCTCTTTGGCATCATCGTCATCAAATATTGCATGATCAATTTCCTTGTTCTCACGCTCCCTCCAATGAATGAACATCCTTCTCAAAATCCAAGGAAAACTAGTCAGTATTTTATTTTTTCAAAATGATTATGGGCATCTGCGGGTCCCTTTGATAATAGTCGTGGATATCCACGACTAGTATTTTTACCATGTGTGGAAATTCATGGGCCACTTTGACCAAAATCGTGGATGAACTGTTCCACAACACAAGTATTCCAACAGAGGACGAAAACCTTCAGTAACCACTCACATAACCATATCAAAGATCAAAACACTAATGTTTTCACATCGTAAAACCCCTATGGGGAAACATCCATGGCCCCAACCAACGTGACCACTTGGAGCAGTTTATTAATGCAAAGAAAAATATTACAGAGAGATTTTACAAGAGATTTTCTCACAATAAATCATCGGCAAATGACCCTCCATTCTCTTTAAATAGAGATCATGGACCAATCGGGTGCTAATCCATGGATAAATGGACGTTAAGATCGAGGAGAGTATGACCAGTTGGATCACTCTATGTCAGGAACGTATCGTGATCGTTGGATTTCCTAACTACAAATGCATACTAATGCATACTAAAGAAACAAACTAGAAAACACACTTTTACCTAACGACACAATAGACCAAGTAGATCTTACTAACTCCTAAGTGTCTAAATATCCTAACATTCTCCCTTAAGAACAACTTGGGATAGGATTGAAGGATTTACAATAGTGACACAATAAGAGAAGGAAGGAGGCATTAGAGTCTATCCCCCCTTAATGACAACTTCTTGAACTCCTAACATAGATTGAAGTTTGGAAAACTTCGCTTCTGTAAGAGACTTTGTGAAAATGTCTACAACTTGATCTTATATATGTTTTAGGATTAATCCGTAAGTGCGGACACAAACCAATCTCCCTAGATCCACCTGGATCTAGAACAAAATAGGACAGAATACTACTCTTTCCCTAGATTTAAACTATTGAATGAACTAAGAAGCAATGATCATGTACATACCTTATGAACACTTCCTTGGGTCTCTGTTGTACCAATTTTTCTCCAATTCTCTTGCACCGTCAAGATCACAATAGTACAAACCAATCGAAGTGAAGGCAATTCAATATATTCAACAGCTAATCTATACATATGATCAAGGAGTTATGTAATAAAGTGACATTGGCTTTATGGGAAAGAGACATATTACTGTATTAAATTGATAGAAAGTAAGACTTNGAAAACACACTTTTACCTAACGACACAATAGACCAAGTAGATCTTACTAACTCCTAAGTGTCTAAATATCCTAACATTCTCCCTTAAGAACAACTTGGGATAGGATTGAAGGATTTACAATAGTGACACAATAAGAGAAGGAAGGAGGCATTAGAGTCTATCCCCCCTTAATGACAACTTCTTGAACTCCTAACATAGATTGAAGTTTGGAAAACTTCGCTTCTGTAAGAGACTTTGTGAAAATGTCTACAACTTGATCTTATATATGTTTTAGGATTAATCCGTAAGTGCGGACACAAACCAATCTCCCTAGATCCACCTGGATCTAGAACAAAATAGGACAGAATACTACTCTTTCCCTAGATTTAAACTATTGAATGAACTAAGAAGCAATGATCATGTACATACCTTATGAACACTTCCTTGGGTCTCTGTTGTACCAATTTTTCTCCAATTCTCTTGCACCGTCAAGATCACAATAGTACAAACCAATCGAAGTGAAGGCAATTCAATATATTCAACAGCTAATCTATACATATGATCAAGGAGTTATGTAATAAAGTGACATTGGCTTTATGGGAAAGAGACATATTACTGTATTAAATTGATAGAAAGTAAGACTTACAACCTGAGCCTTGATGCTGTAGATCTCCTTTCGATGGCTCCTAACTCTGACACACACACTTTCTCATGCATGAAGAAGATCAACCACTTTTGATAACCTTGCTGGTGTTTCTAGCTGCTATAGCATCAGTCCTTCATACAATCTTGCACTAATTCTCCAATCAATCTCTTGATAGTTTTCTTATAACCTTTTCCATGAGAAATCCACTCAATATATAGGAGAGAATATATTAGTTACTTGGATAGTAATGATCCCAAGATATCAGGAAAACCAGTACTTAGATAATCATTCGAAATCCAACACACCCTTCTAGAAGATCCCCTTCTAGAAGATTCGAGAATTTATTATTTTCCTTCCTTTAGAAGATGTTCACACCCTGATAGTTAGGTACAGTGTGAAACCCTCGCACCCTATATTAATGCAGCATGCGAGAACCAGGCATTCTCACAGGCAAATATATAAGTAGCCTGCGAACCTTCCTTAAAAATATGATTTCTAGAAGCAGACAAGGGTAACTTTTCTCAGGAAAGTGTTCTTAGTGAAGAGCTTGATTTTACATCATCATTTCATCATTAAGACAACCAAAATTGTGGATAACAGAATGCCCCCCAAAGTATGAGAGTGGAACCAGTGACAGTCGATAGACTTTGTAAGATGCATGTGTGTGTCGAGAACCAAGATGACATCTAATCAGAAACCTGCAAACATCCAAGCATCGGCAGAATATCATGTATACCAACTCCTGAGGTAGGCATTCCCATACTCAAATCATAGAATGATGACATCATAAACAAGGGTCATGGCCACCAATCATACACTGTGGATCCATGCCGTCATAATATAGCATAGCCACCTGAATACAGTGTGGATCTATGTGACAAATTTTTAATCAAAACGACACAGCCACGAAAAATACACAGTGGATCTATGTGTCGCAAATTATATATACTCCATCGCAGCCTGGATCACAAAGATAATATCCAGGGTCTTCAATCTCATCGCCCAAAATACAAATCTAACCATGTGATTACATGTGTTGAAGTCGAACATGGCAGACACCACTTGATTACTAGTCATTGATGTAACCGTTAACAAGTGCGAGGGAAATCACCATTGATGTCAATGACTCCCAAGGTACTACAGTACAATCCATCGACTGTGAATAAATGAGTTGATGTCAAACACCCGACGGAATCTCTCTGTTACACGTTGAAATTGCTCAGATGGATAAGTGTCGCATTGTCCCTATCAGTCGTCGTAAGTGTCACATCTCCCCTATCAACTTTCGCGAGTGTCGCAAGTTGATCATTAGTGTCGCAAACGATGTTCAGAGATGATGATGTGATAACGACACTAAGGAGGCACTTATGACACCTCATATGGCTGATTTGAAGATCAAGAACTGATCCACTGGAATCAAATAGCTCTTGACACCTGAAAGAGGCCTTGAAACACTGATTTTGAGGGGGAGCGCTCCCCTACTATAGCTGCAGAAGCGCTGGCGCTCCTCTGCTATGATTAAGAGAGTGTTATAATGCCCTTAGGCCCTTCTGGAGGAGTGCTGCTCACCTTAAGAGAGCTGGCGCTTTCCCAAGGCACAACAGGAGCGCTACAATGCTTTGATACCCCTTTTGGAGGAGCGCTCCCTAATCTGGGTCAATTGTTAGCCCGTTGAGAAGAATAAGGAGAGGAACATTCGAGATTAGGAGGCTGTTGTACTCGAATTCTTGTTCTCATCAACAGATCCCTGATCCATGGAGAAGGTTCCCAACTGGTTCTAAACATATCTCAAGAGGTTAGGCCCTTCCTAATCTATATAAACAGGCTCTATGATGGTGGAAAGCGAGGAAGAATGAATATGTGAAACTTATGATCTTGGAGGAAACTTACAGTCAGCCAAAGGAGATTGATCAGTGAAGCTACTGTTATCCAGGTTGTGGACCTTTCAGGAAAGGGTTAGACGAAGAGGACTCGACGAAGCTGTCGCATTCGCATCTACGATTGTAAGTACTGCTGTCGTTATTCTCATTAATATGACACGCTTGGCCTGTTTCTTTCTAGTTTGTGTCTAATGCCACGTGAACTTAT
>SNQJ01S0098341.1:17322-31223 GCA_010110895.2 Picea sitchensis | reverse complement strand
TTCTTATCAACAATGAAAAAACAATAATGAGTCATATTTACATCAAACAATATTGGGTCCATTACCCAAACCTTTGTGCTACGGGTCTTTCTTCAAGGGTTGACATCAATGACAACCAACCTTAATCAACAGGAACAACGCATGGACTCAAGCTCTCCCGAATCAATCCTTTGTCCATTAAGTCCTGGACCTGTCTCTTAACTTCTTCATTCTCCTACAGTGTCAACTTATAAGTTGCTTTGTTTGGAAAATTGGCTCCAGGTATAAGATCAATATGATGGCTTATACTCCTGATAGGTGGCAACGAACAAGGTAGTTCATCTACTACTATATCAACAAATTCTTCCAACAACTCCTATATTTCTTCCGGTAAATCATCTATCCTAGTGCTGTTCAAAACAATTCTCGGCTTCCTAACCAAAATGAATTGCGTGTCTTCCTTCCTCTTGACTTCCTTAAGAAGTTCCTTCCCACTCATGAGAAGTATAGTGTTTCTCATCTATGTTTTCACCTCTTTATCCTTAATTGGCAGCAACATGTGCGTCCTACCATTTTTCTCCAGAGTGTACACGTTCTTTCTCACATCATGCACCACATTTCTGTCATATTGCCATGGTCTACCCAACAATAGATGACAAACATCCATGGGAATGACATCACATAATACCTCATGTTTATATCCTCCTATTTTAAATTCAACTAAACACTGTTTAGTGACATTTACTTGATGTCCTTTTTGTAGTCACGAAGCTTTGTATGGGCTTGGATGCGCAACAGTCTCTAGCTCCATCTTTTCTACCATTTCTGTGGATACAAGATTATTTGTGCTACCGCTGTCCACTATGACCTTGCATACCCTGTCTTTGTTTTTTCAAGCAGTCCGAAAAAAACTATTTCTTTGGGCTGGGTTCTCTGGCTCCTTCTTCGGTTTCAAGAGAACTTTCCGCATCATCAAAGATCTTCCTCCCTCAGTGTGATCTGCCTCAACATTCCATCATTGAGCTTCGACAATGTGAGTTTCACCACCATATTTCTTCCTATATGGACACTCATAGGATTTATGTCCGATTTTTCCACAGACAAAGCATTTCACTTCACCTCCTCTGCCTCTTCCTCTTCCTCTGGCTCGAGGAAAAGTATTTCTATCAGCATATTCCCTCCCCTGTGAGCTTCCTCATCTCTCAGATTGAGTTTGAGGTTTCTTCCCCTCTTCTTTAGGCTTCTAAGTTCTGTCCTGGGCAATTGTCTTGCCTCTTCTTTGACTTCTGTCTTGACCTCTTTGACCTTGCTTTCAGCTCATCTTCTCTTCAGATTTTAGAGCCATCTGATAAGCATCTTCTACGGTTCAGATGGTCATCATGCTCATATCATCTTGAATGTCATATCGTAGACCATTCATATACCTGGAAACTTTCTCATCATCGTTTTCCCGATGACATGCTCTAATGTTTATCCTATATAACTCTTTAGTGTATTCTTTCACTGACATCAGCTTCTGTCTCAAATTCTGCATCCTCCGAAATAGATTTATTTGATAATCCCTGGGTATAAACTTGGCTTTAATTTTTGCAACCATTCTATCCCAGCTCTTGATTTTCTTCTTTCCCTTGCAACGTCTATCAGCCTGTAGTTCATCCCACCACAGTGCTACATTCCCTTTAAGTCTAGTAACGACATGTTTGAATTTTTTGTCTTCCTCGACATCCTCATAGTTGAAGTGTTTGTCTAGAGCTCTAATCTAGTATAGAAGCTCTTCAACATCTGGGTTGCCTTCATACATTGGAATGTCCATTTTTTCCCTAGCACCTATCCTTGCAACAACCCTGAATAGGCAGTCTTCTGCAACATCTTCGACTGCAACTTCTTCTCCTTCGTTTTCAGCTTCATTTTCACTTTTAGCTTCGCTGATATCCCCAGTGTAAACTGTTTGCCTCTGTGCTATCTCCATAGCATCAAGTCTGGCATGTAATTCACGTATTTCTCTTTCCACTGTTGGATTAGGTATGGTTCTTTCTCTTCTTCTCGGCGACATGGCTATAAAATTCCTCTTTTCTCTCTACTGTAGAAAGAAAAGAATTTTTTCTGGTCTCTGATACCACAACTGGTGTAGACCTCCTGCCCTCAAGACAAGATTTGTGCAGGATATTCTCTAAACCACGACAAGGGTTAACTGAACTCCTTGTTTAAGCCTACAAAGGATTTTGGGGCTCGTGAGTTTGGCACTTCGAATACAATGTCATAGCCCTTGGAAATAGCCGAAACATGAAATTGCGAATGGGCTTAAGGTGTAAGCTCCCTCTTCAGCCCCTTTTCCAATAGGACCACAACCAAGCCTTAACGCAAGCGCCTTTCGCAACTCGTGAGTTCACGAGTTGGAGCGCCAACCTCTTGTGCTCTTCCCTTGCGAATCCACGAAACGCGATATGTCAACGAAGGTTGACTCCACCCAAAGCGATAGGCACACACCACCTATCACCTCTGTTTACTCTGCTTACAGAGTGGATCCTTGCCACCTGTTCGCATGACTCTATAGCTTTCACAACTTGAGAGAATAGCGAACAACCATTCCTCTCCCTCTACAAATCCCCTACTCCAAAATCGTGCCTTCGACAAGATCGACGACTATGTGCCTCCCTCGATCCAACAACCTATTGTATCAGGATTTCACTAATCAGAAATCCACAACACTTGACCCAAACCACTGGTCACTCCATTCCCTGAACTCCGATACGCGAATTCACATACAAGATCAACGACCCTCGTTGATCCGGATATGATGGTCACTATCCTTCCTGAGCTTAAGAGTGTTGAAAGACACTCAGTCTTAATCCTTCCATTGTTCCACAAGATCCAATGACTCACAGAACTTTGGAACTTCCTCTTGAAGTGATTCCACTGTCTGATTCAGCTTCTCAAGGACTTTTGGCCAAATGACTTGGTGTCCTCCCTCCTGAACTTTACTTCTATGAGATTATTTCGACCTGCACCTCCCTTTGAACACTTCAGAGGTTCTATCCCTTCTGAGCTTTCACTTGCAAACTCAAGGCTTCCAAAAGGGTCCCTGCACGCACTCCTTGCGGCGATTTTCAAATAACCTCTGGTTATTTGGGTCTTCGACTCTGTGCACCTCTTGCAATAGCAGTCTCTCAATCTCCCTCTTGAGTTGGTAAAATCCCAGACCTCTCTCAGCCTGCGCACACCTTGCACGACTCTTAAGCTTACCTTGCACTTCGGCCTGTAAAAACACGATTTGAATCTCCTCTGAGGGTTCTGAGATGAAACTCATAGCCTGTTCGACGCAATCCTTGTGGACCCTCCACTGCACTCTTTGCAGGAGTTCTCAGAAAGAGAAACAACTGAAACTCATTCTCCCCTTATCCAAAATTCAAACATTCAACATAGAATTCTAGAGCACACACACACACAGATTTCATGGAAATAAATGCACACAAAGAATATAAAATAGCCTGCAACATATCATTCAACAGGTGGTTCGAACAACTATACAAACACATAGATTGGAATCAAAGCTTTCTTCTATTAGTTTTAGTGCTTATATACATGGTAAATAACAACGACTAGAATGCATAAAATTCTCTGTTCTCCTCTGCAGCTCTACAACTTAAAAAATTATGAATAATAATAAGTTTTTTCAAGATACAAGGTGAGGGTGTCTATCATCCATTTTCCCTCCTATGCTCCTAAACGACCTAATCTATTAAATTAAACCTACCTACTTGTATTAAACAGACTTAAATTCCTATCACATCCGCGGATAGGAATATATGCTCCAAAATCAGTTTGGATCTTCAGATATAAATGCAACTGAACTTTCCTCCTGTCCATTATATTGATGCTTCAGATTTTAAATTTCAAAATGTTTTCACAAAAAAGTGTTCAAATTACATTTGCACATCCAATTGTCTCTTTAGCTAGGTGCGTGCTTTGTCTTTCTACGATTCTCCTGCATCATACTCCCTCGCTTGAAAATTTTCATGAACTCTTGTTCATGAGTTCCTTCACTATTTTTCCATGCTTTTGAATTGTCCCTTCATCCTCCCAACTGGCATCTTCAACTGGATGTCCTTTCCACTTGACCAAGTATTCAAAATATTCTTTTCTCCTGGTCTTTCTGCTAATCCTCTTGTCAATTATGCTTTCCATTTGTGTCTTTTCAGCTACAAGCATTTGTTTCGTCCATGGAATTTCTTCCTGTTCACCCTCCACTCCTCTGCTTCGTCAGCTCTGTAAGGGTACAAATCTGCGACATTGAATATCGGTGAGATTCTGACCCCATAGGGTAATTCAATATCATACGAGTTTTCCCTACATTTTCTTATGACCTTGCACAGTCCAATTTTCTTCATCTTCAACTTATTGTATGTTCCCCTTGGGAACCTTTCCTTCCTCAAATGCTTCAGATTTTAAATTTCAAAAAGTTTTCACAAAAACGTGTTCAAATTACATCTGTGCGTTCAACTGTCTGTTTGGCTAGGTGTGTTCTTTGGATTTCTACGATGCTCCTACATCAATAACTAAATGGTGATTTTTCAATTTATCAATCGAACATAACAATTCATAAAACATTAAACATAACTAGAATTGATGGCTATTTAAACTATGCTTAAAGGAGCAATCACACTTGATCTGATGAACTGGTCGACAATACAGTTGGAATGGTTGACCCCATGTGTTTCTCTTCAGCTGTATGACCCTCTATTAGTATTGATCTTCCCTCAATTGACGAAGAAAGATCTTAAAGTACCTGCCAAAATCATTCAACCTCCATAAATATCTAAAAAATCAATATAAGTCATATTTGTAGTGCATTATTTAGTCTAAGATGCATTTTTACGAGAGTTTCAGAACATACCTGAATGAGCTACTCTTGGTTTAGAGAATAATTTATTGGAGCCATGCATCTAATATTTAATCAAACTGCCTCCCTTGATTTGAAGTAGCAACAACGAAGTCAACATTGACTTTGTTGTTGTTCCGTTGGATCGAGGGAGGTTTGTTCCAAGATTTAACGACTCCAATAAATTATTCTCTACTTAAGAGGGCAAACCACGTGAAGTTGGAATATCTTATGGCCCCTCCTCCCCCCTCACATCACTCTCAATTCCCCAATACCCAACATATAAATCTATTGAAATATTTACAACAAAAACAAACATATATACATACCAATATTCACAACTATTTATAATGAAATAAAATGTTTCCTTGATCCATTTGAAGTGAGCGGAATATGGTGAAAATAGATTTTATATTAAATAGTTATTAAAATATTCATGTACATCATCATTTAGTACTTTTATCCGACCTCTTCTTCTTAGCTTTATAGTTCCTAATCATTTCATCAATATGCACGTCTTCGTTCTGTGTGTGCTCTTCAAAATCTAATTGTGATTGCGTCCTCTCACGCAGAGCATGCCTAGTCGCGGGGTAATCATAGTGTAATGGAGGCCGCTGTGATGAGACATCACCCACAAAAGAAAAAAATACAAAATTTAAATGGCCACTTTTTAAATATCATTGAACTAGTTCAATAATATTAAAAAAAACATCTGCAATGTCATTATTTACTTAGTGAACTGGTTGGCACCGTTGGAATGGTTGCCTCCGTGTGCTCCTCTTCAACTGTATGAGACTCAAGTACAACAATCTCTGCCATTGAGATGACACACTTTACAAGGACAATCATAAATGTATAAGTAAAAAAAATAGAAGTAGAAAATGTATAACTACAAAATTATTAAGTATATGATTAAAATACAACCATATTACCGTCATGTGCCAACTCGATCGTAGCACCATCGTGGGGTTGCACCCCCATGGAAAATTGGGACTGCATGGGAGAACCATCTTCTGGTTGCAAACTGTTATCAATGCACTGCTCTCCAATACTAGTGCGTTCGTTGACAGTGCTGCTCCCCTGATTAAAACAAAGTTGTAAATATTAATAATATCCAACATGACTGTATTAAATTAATAATAAAGGTTAATGTGGATTGAATTTTATTTACCTTATCCTGCAAAGTGGTTCTTGTTATCTGCCCCAAGATTTTTCTATGTTCAACTACCGCTTTATAGACGTACTTGTAACCAAGCTAGAGGTCTTCCTCTGTGGTTTCAATACCAAACTTGTCACCCTACATTTCATAAGAGTATGCATTTTTAATGTTATTCGCTGCAATTACCTAAAAATTTTAAGGCGATACAAATAAGATATTTAGGTACTTACAATTCGTGAATGCAACTTGAAGTAGCCGCCCTGGCCTAGCCTGTGCTGGCCACATTTGTAACCCTTTCTTTTGATTCCTTTGACGTGTCAGTCAACCTATCATCAAAAGTTTCAAGTATGTTAATATATACCAAAATTGTATTTACATCTAAAAAAAATTGAAGGTATTCAATTAAATTGTAATTTACCTTCTAAGACCAGAGGGTGTTTTTCCTTTGGACCAGAGGGTGTTTTTCCTTCATCTGTCAATTTATTCTCTTTTGCATCATCAATGAGGGCCTTCCACTCCCTCTCTGGAATCATCAGATGATGCTCATACCTATCATTTTGTTTCAAGTGCTTCCTATATGTTTCTCACGTATATTTTAAATATTGGCCAGTTGCGGTTGGAATTCTGGGAATTCTACCTCTCCCGTATGGTGGGCCCAAAAATAAACAAATCCTTATTCTCCAAGGAACTATAAAAATCGTTGTTCCCTACACGGAAAATTATTATATGATTATTAATTTAAAAATAATAATTTAGATGATTTATATTTTTCTACATAGAGAACATGAAACACTTAAAATTTTAAAAATTACCTGGGACTTTAACTTGCTTTAATGGAAGCCCTTCCTCGTTGAACATAAAAGTGTCCTTAAGGGTCCCTGTGCTGGTCACACCTCTTTCTTTAGGAAAAACAACCATATAGTTTGTGAAATCATCGGTCTCATCTCTGTCACCACCTCCAAAGCCTACCTGTGTGGCCGCTTCCTCGGTGTGCATGTCTTGGCTCCCACCTAATGGTGTGGAAGGTGGATATATGAATAGCTTCATCCTGAAAACTATATGAGGGATAGCGTCGGGACCCTATGGCATATGTGCAATGCCACTACTATCGACACCATGCATTTCGGTGTCAACAAGATCCTAAAATCTCTATATAAGAAAGAAAACATTTTTTCGTTTAGATAATGTAAAAGTTAAAAATCAAGCTTTCATTATTTCTCATCTTATGACATAAAAATAAAACCACATGAAATTATGGTTATTACCTTATATGTATTAAGCCTTGTTATAACTTCTTTGATCCTTTCTTCTACCTCAGGAGTTTGATCTAAAATATCTAACAAGTGAGCTAGTTCCTTGTTTTCTTTATTGATCTTTTTTCTAATTAAAACCATAGGGTCAGGGGACTCATACAAATCCCTTTCGCCAGGCGAATCATCATCAACATCATGTTCTGAGGTCACTTTTGATTTATCATGATCAACTTGCCACATTACAGTGAAATTAGAACCGTGATCATTATCATGAGAAACAAATTCAAATGTATGAGAAATCCTCCCTCTTTATTAACACCGTAAAGAACATAATGAAAATAATAAAATATAAGAGTCATGGCTTACAGGTTGGGTAAATTAGTATATGTACTGCCCTCATAGTAGCAACATCTGTATCTATTCGATTCAAATTGTAATCAATCAATAACTCTTCCCCTACAACTATTTATTTTATTGCACATACGAATACACAATTTCCTTCACGCCCCTCAAACACGCAATTGGGTCTCTTATTTGTGGTCGCAAGTCGTGTATTGTTCATAAAACCTGCAATATTTCCCGTTGCTTTTGGCCTTCCATCAATATAGATAGTTGCTCCTTTATTTTGATCATTGTCTTTTAGTTGTATATAATTTGCAGCCAAGGCATATCTTCACATACTTTTTGTATATTGGACTATTCATATCCAATGTTTATAGATATACAAGGGTCCGACGTACTCCATCAATTCAGTTAATCCTTCGTAATAGACCTTTATGACATCCATGGAAAATAGCCCCAAACCATGTAATGACGATGGAGCAATCCGATATATCCTTTCGTTTACCCAAAAATCAGTTTTTATTTCAAGAATATCCTTGGGTATCCATCATTTAACTATATGTGTGTACCTCAAGGGCACCTCGATGTCATCTATGCTCTCATGATCATAAGAACACGATCCCCATTTCACAATAAAAAAATCCATGCGTCTATGGAATTTTCTTCTAATCTTCTCACCTCTAGTTGATCTCTGCCTGTTAGACCTACTAGATATCTCACTTTCCTCTATTCTACCTGAAATCCCCTCACTCAATGAAGATAGATCTGACAAATACATGTTTTCTTGTACGTCCTATAACACCATCAATGACAGAAGGGTCACTTTCAGACCTAGTTTATGCATGATAAGATTTCCCTAGAATGTTGAAACTTGTGGCATAAGCTTGATATCTTTTCTCTTAAATTGTTTAGTGGATTATGGTTGTTAAGAAGTGAAATATCATCTATTATTTCTATTGTTTAATTATATTTCATATCAGCCCTAAGGATGTAAATTCTCAAGGACTATATCTGGGAAACTCTAGGAAAGAGGTAAAATTTCCGAAGTTCAAGACACTAAGTTTCTAATTTAGAATTTCAGCAAAATTTTTAATTGAACTTTTTACATAAAAAAATGTTTTCTAGAGTCAATTAAACATTTTTTTTTCTACTAGAACCCAACAAGATAATGGTGGCGTTGGATTGATGCCAATGTGGCATCATCATGTATAGTGTTGGGTGGTATAACAATGTGTCTAGACAACTAAGTTTTGGAGGTGAATTTTGATTTCTTAGGATTAGTTAAATTATTCCATTGGTGCTTGACATTTATTTGTTGAGAAAAACTAGTGCATTTATTGTATATATTGTTGAACCATAGTAATAATTCCAATGGTCACAATTTCAATGTCTAGAAGCAACATATGATTACCAGATTCAAATGCAATGGATTGTTAGGATTGTTCATAGGAAAGGGTAGGAGAAACTCTGATGATGAGAATGGGCAAGAATTCTTTCACTTGAAGAATATAGAGGTTATGATGTTAATAAAGTTGTCCATAACAAATGCTAAGTTGCTACAAGTCCAAGATTTGGTAGTGATTACCTCGAAGAGTTTATCTCCTTTTGAAAATTTTGTTGAAACTTTAAATGTCACCAAGGAGATTACTAACATTACATTTAAGTTGTATAGACAATTATTAAAAAAGGACAGATTCAATAAATAGTTTATAAGCAATAACAAAGCATCCAAAAGTGCCTTTACAGTAAAGAGTAAGGACAAATGAAAGCATAAACTAAATGACAGAATTTGAAGTTGCAGAAAGTCAATATTGGAATTGAATGATGGCATAAAATGGCTTCTAAGGAGATTACAAGGATGAGAAGACCATGTCTAAAATTTAGGCCCTATTGAAAGAATACAAAAAATTGTTTATGTAGATTTTTACTGATATGAAAGGGATTCAAGAAGAGTTCTGGGAGATGAGGATAGAGTTGTGGTCAGATGCTAATCCTGTTAACCATCAACCCTATCATCTTAATCCCAGGGTTAAGGAGAAGGTAGAGAAATATTTTGACATAATATTGTAAATCTGATTAATATTCCAAGTAGATGAATCCAATTAGATCATTCCTATTGCTATTCATAGCAATAAGGAATTTCATGAAATTAAGGTTTGTGTGGACTCTAGAAGCTTAAAATATACTTGTGTATGATACTTTTACCACTCCTTTTAGTGATGAGGTGATTGATCAAGTTGTAGGAAAAGATGATTATTCCTTTATATATTGATTTTCAAGATATATCAAGTATGAATTGAAAAATAAGACAATAATAAGACCACCTTTACTAGAAAATAAGGATCCTTTGGTTATAATTTCATGCCTTTTGGGCTCAAGAATGCACCAAGTATCTTTTCTCAAGTTGTGATTACAACCTTTAGAGATTTCATTCACAAATTTTTGGAGGTATATATGGATGATTGAATTGTATATAAATTGTTGAAGGAACATATTGGGTTGTTGAAGTTAATGTTTGATAAATGTAGGAAGCTCTAGATTTCCCTAAATTTGAAATAGTGAAGCTAAACTATTCTTGTGGGAAGCTAATTTTAATATACTCAAACAAAAAATGGCAAGTGCCCTAATTTTGGTGTTTCCTAATTTTAATGTAAAATTTCATGTACATGTAGATGATTTTCATATCATTAGGAGTGGTTCTTGTGGAACCAAGAGAAGGAAATTTAGATCACCCTATATATTTTGCAACTAAGAATATTTATATATGTGTGATGGATCATTAAAGGAATGGTATTCTATGGGAATGTCATCAAGGAGTTGCAAGTGGGAATGTTGGAGGAAAAGTAATAGATCACAAGATTGTCCAAGCTATTCTTAGGTGGCCAATCATAATTAAGGGCTCTAAGGAGTATGCTAGAACTTATGGTGTCTATCAAAAAGTAGGTAAACCTTATAGGAGAGACTAGATGATTCTTCAAAAGATGATTCATCTCATCTTGCATAGCTTGTTCCCATTTAGGTTGTCCTTTTGCATCTGAGTAAGAGATAAGATCACAAGTCTCAAGAACACGCACACATGTGTGATGATAGGAACCTCTGACACTACAACCATAGTGGTTGAAGGTGTCAAAGGAGTACCATTGACTATAGTGGGTATGGGAGTTGAAGGACTCCCAATATATTTCTGACTCGATTCAATACTCATCCTTGTACGATCACAAATCTGGTAAGTGGAGGTGTATGTACCACGTATGATAACTTTACATCTTTTAGAAGGAAAAGACTCAAAATGCGGTGGTAACTGTAACAAGCGGCAAGACCTACGGGGAAGCTAGTCTAGCTCCACGATGACTCAAGACTCGTGATATAAAATAAAAAAATTCCTAAGCCCAACTAGTAATCAAAGAGCACACCAAAGTAAAATAAAAAAAATGCCAATATGCACACAAACATGATAAAGTGGCTGAAAGGGGCCTCCCTCTCTAAAGTAGGTATGCCTCGCCCAAGAGGGGCCTAAGAGTCATTTGATAAAGATCATAGGTAACATAATCAGTTATAAGGGCCCTCATGGGCTTAACAAGCAGTTAGTTAGATCCCTTGGAGAGGTAATCCTCCATAAAGGCTGTGTGTTGTCCGACCCTTATCTGACCCAGGGTACCTTCAGAATAACCCCTGCAGGTAACCTATGTGGCACCTAAGTCAAGAATCTAAGCAACCACAATATAACCGATGCACATGCGAACAATCGTAAGTCAGATCTACCATATAGGTAGGGTAACAAAGCCCAAAACCTCGAAAGCATCGCCTCTCACAGAGGTAAAGGTACTAGAAAGATCCCCATATATGAATAGATCCCCAAAAATATATCTGACACTAAGAAGGTATCGGGGGATATCCCTTCAACCAACCTCACGCGACCTCGTTCTTAACTCCGGTGTAAGCGGAGCCTCCTGATATTACTGATTATACAATGGATTTCTCCACTCCCTTAGTCAGACACATATGTTGATTTAATAGACTTGGATAATTTTACTCACAAAATCCTATTCCAAGGCTCTAAATCCTAAGATAGCTTGTGCACCCTAGAAAATAAAATCGTTACTAATCAATTTTAAATTATAAGCGTACTTTTAGTGGCCTTGCTTACTAAAAAAGGTCGATCATGAAACTAATGATGTTATGAATCAACAAGTAAAATAAATGAATATGAACAAAATGCAATGTCCTAAATTCAATTCCCAATAAATGATATGCTTTTCAAAATGCAATTTTCAATTTAGTAGTTCTGCAATTCTAAATAAGATGCAATCTTTCTTTTCATGTAATAATATCAATGATAAATACCATACATTCATGTTAGAATTTATCCATTGGTGAACCATACATTCATGTTAGAATTTCAATGTTGGTGAACCCTAAACCTACACTGACAGATCCATAATATCTAGAAGACATAATCAAAATATTATACATACCTAAATGGTGATTTCTCAATTTAGCAATCGAACATACAACAAAAAAATTGAGGTGGTGCTCAACATCATGCCTCATACATGGCGAATAAAAATGTTGTTGTAAAGTTGCAACTATATTTGATGTGAAAAAATTCCCAACCAACTTCAAGAAATGAGGTTACCAAATCAAAAAATCCCTAGGTTCACTTGCAAGTGAGCACATCCTATCAAGTCAATACAAAAGATCTTTATTCATATGAAAATCAACCAAATTAATAATAATATTGTGTAGGTAGCGTGGCATCCTTATTGAATGGTTGCATAAAATTTCACAAAATTTATGTGTGTATTGTGTAACTCTTTCTAGTGTTCTATATCACACCTTTTTGTGTTAAGAACCACTATGAATGCTATTGGTGGTCGACTCGAATAGTAGTCTACATTTTTATCTCTTCAATGTAAATGTTTGATAACCAATTGGAATTGCTATAAGAAATTCCATTTCATATGTGGTGTGTTCTCAATTTTTCTTTAGGTCTGTAGTGGCTTATGGTTAGATTGAATAACAATTTATTTTCCCTATACATAGTGTCTCCACTAGTGAACTACTTAAGAAATGGATCACATCTCTCTATCATAACTTCAAAAATTGTGGATCATGTCATTGAATGTCTCTAAGTAAAACACAATGGAATGACATTGTTGTGTCAGAAAAATACCTATCCCATAGTCATATGCATCATCTTCTATACCAAAAGGATGAACAACATATAGTAGTGTAAGAATAGGTGTAGTGCATAGCTTCAACATATTCACTTCTTCAAAAACATGTTGTTTCACCTTGGTCTAGATGATTAAGCCTTGCTTCCTCAAATTCCCTCTTAAGATTAACACCATAGGGTTGAACTAGTGACAAGACTCAAGACCTAATAAAACTTATAAAATTGTAGGATAAGGTGACACAATATTTATTCTTTGGATAAGAGTGACACTGATAGCTACCCAAACTAGAAGTGATGACATATCCAATAATACAAAAAAATCATTGTGTTTCCTTTTTTTTTTTTTTTTAATATATGTTTTGGGAATGATGTGTTTTTCATTTCTTGAGGAGGCGAGTGCTATATGCAAAAAAATGGTTTTAAGGAACATGATAACAAAGGCCGGGAAGTGACCAATGATGTGCCCATGATGTGTCTCCTTAAGTGGGATGAATAATGATGGTAGCATCATTGGAGGTGAATATTTAAAACAAGAATGGGGTGAAACAATGGTTCATCAAGATGATTCTAAAGTAATACAATAAACTAAGTGTAACAACTCAAGAATCCATTAGGTAATGGTAAAAAATGAAGAAGAGAGAGGCATGAGGCTCATTCATACAAGAATATACTATGTGGACTCCCATACCTATGGTACAAAGTGGCATGGGTGTCAACATGTGAACTGTGCTAAACTAGGGAAACTTATACAAGGATGAGCACTAACGTTCAATGAGAACAAAAAAGTGGCTTAGAGAGGTTAAGTTGCTTGCTGGTATGGGGTGGAACCTTTGGTAAAATCAAAGGGAAATAATAGGAAAAAATGCATTGTATCATAGTAATATAATAATCCTAATTTCTATTCCAATGATTTATACCTAAAACAAAATCACCAAAAATTGTAAAATATAGGAAAGAAGGATTCCCATAAAAGTCCTAGACACAATTTTTTTTTATACAACATGACAATGCCTAGAAAATTTAATCTGATTATGTGAATAGTATAAAAAATAGACCTTGTATACTCCCAAAGAGTTTGTGTGAAAATTTAGGGAAAAAAATCCCTTTGGTTGG
>SNQJ01S0098339.1:20808-52031 GCA_010110895.2 Picea sitchensis | reverse complement strand
ACTTCTTATCAACCATGAAAAAATAATAATGAGTCATATTTACATCAAACACTATTGGTTCCATTACCCAAACCTTTGTGCTACAGGTCTTTCTTCAAGGGTTGACATCAATGACAACCAACCTTAATCAACAAGGGTTGTAGCAATCCCGTTGGGTGCGTATGCTCATATTTGTTCATCTGGCATGTAGTAGATTTCTTTACATGCTTTATTAAATCCTCCTTGAGGCCCTTCTAGGATAACCTCTCTCTTACTTGCCTGTACGTCTTCCTGATCCCCTAGTGCCCTGCCATCGGTGAGTCATGACATGCTTGCAATACTTTGGCCTTGAAGGCCGATCCAGGAATCAAAACGATTCAACCCTTGTAGTAGATGAGGTCATTTATGACCCTGAAGTTATCATCATGTACCTTTCCATCCAGTAGTTGACAAGCGAACTGATCCTTTGCATAATCCATCACTAAGTGGTCTTTCCAGTCAATCGATACACCAGTCATGGCAAAGATGGATGGCCTCCTAGACAATGCATTAGCCACCACGTTGTTCTTTCCTTTAAAAAATTCAATGTCAAAGTCATAGTCCTGTATTCAGCTTACCCATTTTTGTTGCCTCTCATTTAATTCCTTCTGCTCCAAAAGGTATTTGAGGTTGTTATGATCTGATTTGACCACAAACCGTGCACCTACTGAGTTTGCCGAAATTTGGCTAGTGCATGCATGATAGCCAACATTTCGTTGTCATAAATGTTGTAGAGTAACTCAGGACCCCTAAGTTTCCGGCTCTCATAGACAAGATGATGCCTATTCTGCATCAGTACAACCCCTATCCCTTCTCATGAGGCATCACACTCCAAGGTGAAAGGTAGGTTGAAATCTGGAAGAGCTAGGACTGTGCATGTACTCATCACTTTCTTCATCTTGTCCATCGTCATTTGAGCTTCCTCATTCCATTTGAAGGATCCTTTCTTGGTCAAATCTGTCAAGGGTGCACACAACTGAGAAAACCCCTTGACAAATTTCTTGTAGTATGTGCATATGCCCAGAAATCCTCTTAATTCTGTGAGTGTCTTAGGAGTAGGCCACTCCATAATGGATTTTATTTTTTCTTGATGTACCTGCACCCCTTTTGCTCCAATGATGTGCCCCAAGTAAATCACCTCTGTCATTGCAAACTCACACTTGGACTCCTTAGCGTATAGTGACTGTTCCTCCATAATTGACAAAATTTGATCCACATGCCAGAGGTGTTCCTCCCACGTCTTATTGTAAATGAGAAAGTCATCAAAAAATACCAATAGGTGCTTTCTCAATTGCTTGTTGAACACGTGGTTCATATAAGATTGGAACATGGTTGGGGCATTGGTTATCCCAAAGGGCATCACTAAGAACTCATAATGGTCGTAATGACATCTGAAGGTTGTTTTTGAGATGTCCTCCTCCCTCATCTTGATCTGATGATAGCCAGAACGAAGGTCAATCTTTGTGAAGTAGACAACTCCATGCAATTCGTCTAGCAACTCATCAATCCTTGGTATAGGGTACTTTTTTTTTTTATTCAAAGCCCTAAAGTCAATGCACTTCCTCATAGTGCCATCTTACTTCTTAACTAGCACTACTGAAGAAATAAAAGAGCTAGTGCTCGGCCTGATGTGCCCCATGTCAAAACGTTCCTCGATGGCCTTCTCTATATCATCCTTGTACTTCTTTGAATGCCTGTATGGTGTGGTGATGATTGGCTTAGCTCCTCCTTCTAGCTCAATAATATGCTCAAACCCCCTGTCTGGTGGCACCCTGTTGACGGGCGAAATTGACCGCTCGTCAACTGGAGGAGTGGATCCGGTCTGAGGTTGTCTAAATAACCCAAGTCATTTGGGATGATCCACCCTGACGGGTTTAGCGACTCCGTTGGCCGATCTAAGTCCTAGGAAAACGAAAGAAAAACTAAACTAAAGGAACTAATCTAAATGAGAAAAGCAACTACAACAAACTATATACAAATATGAAATAAATATACAGCTTACTTACTAATATTATACGATAATAATTCTATGAAATCAAAAGTTCAGTTATTAACAGAATCAGATCTCAATTATATATTTACAGTACTTACAGAATACAAATTTTAATCTAAATTTGCAAAAATCAATGGTAAAATGTCTTATGACAGCAAAATTATTATTTTTGACTTTTTATAATTTTTATGAGAAAGAAACAAAATGAAAACTATCTAAGCTGAGCAATTAAAATGATAATCCTGACTGTAAATCTGAACTATATATCTATCTGAACTACTAAGAATTCTTGAATTTATTAACTGTCAAATTGCAAATAACAAACTAACCTGAAATAACGCATTATATTTGTCCTGTGCACAGTAGTTGATTTAGCTATTTGATGGGAATAAACCCACACCAGATTTTCCGCAAGCTTCTTGTAAGAAGGAAGAAGAAGTTCTCTTTGGATACAGATGACAGAACAAACAAGACATAAAACTACAGCAATCTTAAAATTTACAAATCATCACATTTAGATAAATCCCTGTGCGAAGATCTGTATAGAATGGTTCATTTAATTAAGAAGATAAACCTTCTGTTAATTAAATTCAAATAGGATAATTGTTGTACATAAACTGAGATACATTAGATATGGACAGAATTTAAATCACAACGCATTAACCTGTAACAAGTCTTGATATCTAAAGTAGTCAATAACTTGATCACAAATTAAAATGCACAAAACCTGAACGAAAGTATGATAAATTGAAAGCTAAAGCTGTTACAAAAGATCCACTTCCATTCGAGTCTGTATCATTATAAATCCATAGTCTCTGTTCTCCCAACAGTGATTGGTTCTTTACAAAAATTAATGAGTATATAAAGGCCACAGGGTAAAACATCCCTGTGGGAATTATCAAAAACAGTTTACAAAAAATTTGGGAACAATCTCCCAAGTCTTCTATTTCTGCCTATGACTAACAACTTAAAACAAAACTATATCACAAAAAGGATGTTCTAAATTGCCATAACATGTCCAATTTTTCATTGAAATTCATAGGTACCTGTAGGTGGACAAGAATACACAAGTTCAGATAATGTTTTATTGGTAAAATTAACAAAAATCTAAATTTTAAGACTAGCTACAGAATCTCACGATTTTGTAGCTGGTCTTATTTGCAAACAAAACCGTTTTAAATCAATCCAAGTGATAACATAAATATATTCGACCTATTAAACTGGTCTTTAATTACTAATTGAAAACAGATAAATCATTCATGAAAAAACAAACCAAAACTTTTATGCCAATTTGAAACAAACGAAATCGTTTTGACAATTAAAAACCAACGAAATCATTTTTATGAATCAATTTCAATCGACACAGACTATAATCGATCAAACAAATCTTTTACTCAACAAAAACGCCATAGTTTATTTCAATTCAGAACTTAACAAAATCGTTGTTGAATCAAAACAAAACTAACATAATCATTTTTTTAATTCAAAACTAACAGAACTATATCAAACCAAACTTTGATACGAATCCAATGCATATACAAATGACTATGATAATTCAAGGCATGCAACATTGTTTCTGAATCAAACTAAATAGAAATGAATCAAACTAACTCAAGGCCGACACAATCATTATACTAATTCAAGAGCAATCAAATCGTGTTAAATCAGTTCAATCAAAACATAGCTATACTATTTTAGCAAACAAATCTTCAATGCAAACATAATTCAAAACGAAATCAAAATAGCAAGATCGTTTTTTAATCTATTTAAACAAACAAAACTAAATGGGAGTTAACATAATCGGCTAACCAAATCATTCAAAATTGATGTTGAAATAATCATACCTGTGGTGTAGAAAAATGATTTGGTCAGGATAACCTTGAGTTGACAAAGGCCATAGCTGCCTCAACATTTCTGAAGACAATTGAACCTGTAGTCTTTTGCTTCTTCTCGTTGGCATGTAGCCTGTCATTCTCTTTTGACAACACAGTAACTCATTCCTCTAATGATTTAATATTAGATTGCAATAGGGGAACATCGGTGTAATAATTTTCAAGCCAAGAATTTCATTGAGTACACGGTGATTGATCGGGCCTTGGCATTACATGCGAGGGCTCTTTCAAGTTACCAGGGGTTCCACTGTGAAGCTTAATTCCCGAGAAGTTAGGGTCATTCTTGAGGCAATGAGGTAGGTTGGAAACATAGTCAGAGGGTTCCACATAACATAGGCCATGAGAGTAAGGGTATTCCTCGGCCAAGAAGTGTTCAATCTCAGAGTCTGAATCCTCGCTCAAGACAATAGACTTCTAGTCAGTGCTCTGTTTGGGCTTGTTTCGAGCACATCTAGATATCCATCGTGCATTTTTCTTTCCCTTACTATTGAAACCAGTATCACCTTTGCCTTTCTTTCTTACAGGCCTCTTGACGGTCTGTGTATTGTATTTAGAACACGGGTCGGCCATGGTATCGAGTAGGTCAATATTGGGGCAGTTCGAGGGTTTGACAGGGGGTAGAAGGGTAGGAGGTGGCATGGCAGGCCAAACCAGTGTTTCAGTGACCACAACTTTATCCACTTGAACACACTCGGGAGTGGCAAAGCCATTCCTTGATAGAAGGCTTGCCAACAGTCACCACTAAGATTCAAATGATGAACGATAATGACTTTGATCAAGCAGTGATGGAAAAGGCTGCTATCAACCTTCTCACACTTAAATTGTTTGGACATTTTATACAGGCTGTGTAGGAGGTTGTGAGGCATATTCATAGGGTAGTCTATAAATTTCATTAGCAACCTGAGATGATAAAGAAACACCAAACCATAACGACCTTCGGAGGTCATGAATTGCTTAACAATTGCTAAAAGATCATGCCATCTGGGCTTGAGGGCAGTGACATGCATACCTCTATCACAACTAACAATCTTCCTCGATGTGAATAGGAGTGGCCATGGTACCTCGTCCACTTTTGAATTCTTAAACCACCTCTTCCCTTTAGCTGGTAAGCATGTAGCTGAGCTGAGGAATTCCTCATTTAGCTCGAGTTGGATATCTCTGACCTTAGCCCTGCATCCGTCGAATGTAAAGGAAAACTGTTGGGCTACCCTGAGGTTAAAACCCTCAAATTTTTGGATAAAAATCAACCAGCCACTATTCTCCAAATCCTCACGAGCATTGTCGAATAGCAGCAGCGTTTGGATGCCATTAGGTTCTATGCACACCACAGGTTCCATTAGGTTCTATGCGCATAGTGAGCAGGGTAAACAGACAGGGGTTTGGACAGGGTATACGCAGGACCGCAAGCTCACAGATTTCCCCAAAAGAACAGAGGTAACCCGGGATAGAAGGTAGGCATTAATGCCTAAGTGTGCAAGGGTGGTAGAACAAAACAATCCATGCAAAACATTCATATTGAATGTACAATCAACGACGCTAAGGCAATCACTATTGCAATGTGTTAAAAGCAATGTCAATTAAACAATTATTGAAAGCTATGGTGAGTCAACCCAAATATTTGCATAAGCAATAGTGTTGGTATGATTTAAAACAAAGCTATATTTCGAATTTAGCACCATAGATTTGACCATAAAACCTATGCATTGTATGAAACCATTGCACCATGGGTCTGATCATAATATTAATGCGTTCTCAACAAACCATTGCACCAAAGAATTCGATGAAAGACTATAGAACATCAAACCACCATTGTATCAAGGACTCAATGACAATCATTAGAATACCTTGCATCACAATAAAATGAAGTCATATTAACAAATGCAAAGTGAGTAAATATTTTGGTGTCTTGCCAACTATGTGACCATAATAATCCAGTGATGATTTTAGTGCCATCTATATGACTTTGAATTCAAGGTTTTCACGCTTGCAATCGTGAAAACGAGAACAAAAGGCAGGTGTGCAAATGCGCAAGATAATAGTGTTGTTTTATTAAAAAGATTGCGATGAGAATCAAGGGTTCCAAAACACTTATGTAGGTAGCTTATAAAGATAGGATAAAAATGCAAATGGCTGCCAACAATGGCGACACACAGGTAGAAGCAGTTATCTCTACCAAAAGAACAAATTCAGATTATGATAATGAGAATAATTCTAAGTCAGAAAACAACTAGAAAATTGTTTAAACATCATCATTAATCAAATATTACAGTAGTGTTTAAAGATGAAAACTGATAACAGTCTTAAGATAAGAGAACCACGATATTAAAGATAAAATATCCAATGTTGTTCATAGAGCCACTGCTTCCAGCAAGCGTTCATAGCCTCGACAGGGTTTCCATTTAACCCACTCTGATATCTGTATCCTGCCAAGAAGTTCCAGATCAGAATAAAGGACATTTTAAGGTCAAGAGATTTCATACTTACAGATTTTCATATACCCGGCATTGCTTCGCTGCCAGCAGGCCTGTTCAGTACCCCGACGAAGTTGTCTTGGCATCATGCATGCATTTACCCGCTGCCAGCAGACTTGTTCAGCATCCCGACGGGTTTACAAGAACTTCCCACAACTCTTTTAATGATTTTTTTTTTTTTAAAGATATATAATTGAGCAGGGTGACGCTGAAAATTATGATATTTTAGACATATTTTTAAAGACCTTGAAAGATTTTTTTTTTTAAAAACTATCCTTCATTAAGATTCAGAAATGGTTTATTTGCAAAACCAACCTTTGAAAGTAGGGAGACATCTTCTGAGCCATTCCCTTAAGGAACAGAGACAGCGTAAGAAGATAATGACGATCATGAAAAGCTTCAATCAGAGATCGAAATCAGTTAAATTCTTTCAAACAACAGTCTTTGCCCAACATAGATGTAAATTTCAGGAACATATTATAATTGATGTTTAGACAATTTTTCAGCAGTCATTTAGTGAAAGAATTTTCTGTTTTCTTTGTTTGAACAGTTCAAAAATTCAGGTATGTGTATTTCCAAAAACAAAAACTGATAAGCGCAAGGGGAAAAATCAAAACCAAAACAGTAAAAGAAAAGCAAACAAAAGAAAAATATTTACATAGTATACACAGGGTTGTTATCAAGCGAAATATCTTTTTAGAGCTTGGCCATTCACCAGATAGGTGTCGAGCTATCCCTCTAGACTCTGTAATCGGAAAGAGCTGGGACCCAATTTCTCAGCAATTAAAAATGGTCCAAGATATAAATTTTGAAACTTTGTGTGCTCTCCCTTTCCCTCATGTGGTTTGTCCCATTTCAAGACAAGGTCACCTACTTTGAAGTTCCTATCAGGAGCAGAGTTGGAATCAAACCAAATTTTGACCACCAGTTGATGCTGATCTAACTTACGTTTAGCTTGGGCTCTTACCTCTTCTAGTTTCATTAAAGCCTTAATTCGGTTCTCCAAAGGAGGACAATCTTCTTCTTGTATTTTATGTGATAGTTGTAGTGAAGGAAGAAGAATATGTGGTGGTAGAATTGCTTCTCTTCCATAAACGAGAAAGAAGGGAGAGTTACCTACAACAGTTTTCAGTGTTACCCTATCAGCCCAGATTGCGTTTAACATTGCATTATGCCAGTTTTTGTGATTTTCAGATGTTGTTCTCTTGATTATTTTAATCAGATTCTTATTTGTTGATTTTGCCAATCCATTGCCCTGAGGTTAGTAGCTGGTAGAATACTTCAATTTAATTCCTTTTTCTAGAGCGAACTGACTCATGTCAAGAGACGAAAAATAAGAAGCGTTATCGAATACTAAACAATCAGGGATACCAAAATGAGTAATAATATTTGAATTTAAAAAGGCAATTACCTTATTGGTATTCACAGTTCTTAATGTGGCAGCTTCAGACCACTTGGTGAAGTAATCTATGGATTTTATGATAAACTTATGCTGCTGTGAGGATGGAGGATTGATTGGACCTATAATATCAAGGCCCCACTGCTGAAAAGGGGAGTCTACTGAGACAGGCTGCAAAGGAAAGGCTGGTTTCTGTATCCGCCCAGATGCTTTTTGACAAATAATACACTTGCGACACAAGGCATGGGCATCTCTAAAAAGCGTGGGCAAGTAATAATCGGCTCTCAAAACTTTATGGGTAGTGGTGTCACCACCAAAATGCCCACCAGCTTCTCCTGCATGCAACTCTAGTAAGACTTTTTCTGCTTCATCTTTATCAAGACAGCGCATTAGTACTCCATCAAAATTTTGACGAAACAGAATACCATTAATCAAATGAAAGGAGGCAGATTTTAATATTAACGCTTTTCTTTTAGTGGGATCCAGGTGATGGGGGGCTGATCCATGTTCAATACAGAATTTTATATCGTCATACCACGGACTGACAGAGTTTTGTGCATAGCAGATTGCATTTTGATTGTGTTGTCCTGCGTTTGACATATCGTTTTCTTCTTGCTGCCTTGCTATTGAGTCAACAACTAACTTGCATAACCCTTGGCCTCTCACTATCTGAGCTGGGGTAATTTCTATGTCATACTCTTGTAAGGAGGTAACCTAGTTCACCCTCTTTTCGCCTAATTCTTTCTGCACTAACAGATTCTTGACGGCTGGGTAAGGGACAATAATTTTTGTCCTAGATTTCAAAAGATAAGACTGAAAGTGTTTGACTGCTTTGAAAATAGTGTAGGCTTGCTGATCTACCACTGGGTAATTAAGTTTCACGCCTTTGAAAGCAGAGCTCATAAAGGCAATGGGTACTTCATTGTTTTCAGTGTTCTTTTGAGTTAGGACGGCAGCGTAGGAGCAGTCAGAAGCAAAAGTGTAGAGCGTGAAGTCCTGCGAAAATTTGGGGCTCATGAGAGAAGGAGCATCTATTATGGCCTTTTTTATTGAATTAAAAGCTTGATTTTCTAAGGGTCCCCAATGATATTGTGCGTCTTTCTTAATTAAATTCTGTAAAGGTCTCACCATCTCGGAGAAACTGGGGATGAATCTCCTGACAAAGTTTATCTAGCCTAAGAAAGACTGCATAGACTTTTTGGATGAGGGAGGGGGAAGTTTAGAGATGACTTGAGTCCTTTCAGGGTCGATAATCATCCCTTTTCTTAACATAATAAATCCTAAGAGTTTACCTTGTTCTACTGCGAAGATAGATTTTTTAGGATTCAAGGAAATGCCGTATTTACGACATCGCTGTAGAACAACTCTTAAATGAGATAGATGATCAGTTTTGTTCTTGGAAAACACAGTAACATCATCTAAGTAAACTACGATGGATTGATTGATTAATCCTCGAAATGCAATGTCCATCGCTCTCTGGAAAGTGGCACCAACATTAATCAATCCAAAGGGCATTTTCCTGTAAGCATAGGTGCCCCATGGAGTGCGAAAGGTAGTTTTAAGTTGGTCTGGAGGGGACATCAGGACTTGGTTGTACTCCAAAAAACCATCCAATAAGGATAGTCTTTCAGAACCAGATACATGTTGAAGGATCTGTTCCATGGGTGGGACAGGGTAGTTGTCTTTATCAGACGCTCTATTAAGGTTTCAGAAATCGACGCATAGTCGGATTTCCCCACTTTTCTTCCGGACAGGGACAAGGTTAGAAACCCATTGCGTGTGCCTAACTGGGAAAATTATCTTAGCATTTAGGAGTTTATTTAATTCTTTTTTGATGGTCGGTTCGAGCTTAGGGTGCATTTTTCTTAACTTTTGTTTTAAGGGTAAGGTTTGGGGTTTCATAGGAATGACGTGTTGTATGATGTTAGGGTCAAAAGTTTTAAGGTCATCATACATCCATGCAAAAACATCTTTAAATTCTTTAAACAATTTAACAAATGAGGCTTTTTCTTGTTCATAACACCCCACCCCTAAATTAATGCACTGTGGATTGTCATTAGTTTCCAAGTTTACTTTTTCATACGATAACGAGGAAGTATTTGTTTTACAGTTGAACGATTTTTTGAATTTATCTTGAAGATCGTAAAATTTCTCTAATCTAACTACAGACTTAGGGATCGAATTTACCATGTCCGACGAAGATTCAGGAGATCTCGGATCTGGTATTACCGTGAAATCGCGCAAATTGTCGTCATGAGTGCATTCGCCGATCACCGCGCCTTGGAAAGTTTCTTCCATATGCAGGAAGCTAATTATCTGTTGATCGACATCGAAAACTCTCCAATTCATGATGTTGTCAGGAACAGATGGCCTGAACAACAGTTCGACGAAGAATGCATTCGGGGACAAGCCTTCTGTAGGAAAGAGTTTGGAAGCTACGTTAGCTAATAGATCAGTTTCAGAATAATTCAATCTAGGAATAGAATTTATATTGAAAGCAGAAAACTTATTCATTAAATTCCATACCTCGGATTGGTAGATTTTAAGATGCGGAGATAGACAGTGGATAGAATCTCTTACCTGTCTTACCACGCTTTCCGAATCGCCAAAGACAGTCATATTTTGAATGTTCATCTCTAAAGCTTTTCTGAGACCCTGCAATAAAGCCTCATATTTTGCTGTGTTATTAGTACATTCAAATTCTAGCCCACATGCAATCAGGATTTTGTCACCTTCAGGATCAATAATAACACAGCCTACACCTGCTCCTTCCTTGGACTTTGAACCGTCAAAGTAAAGAGACCAAATTTGATTTTTATCGGGTGCATGAGACCATTGTGTAGAAGCTGCTGGCTGCACATATGCTACAATCTCGGACTGTTGTTCTGGGTTGGTGATAGCTGAAGTCTCGGCCATGAAATTTCCGAAAAAGGTATCCATCCCTTCTATTTCTGGCGAATCAACAGAAGGTGTAAATGGCTCATTGGGATCGTTTAAATCTGTGACTGTGAACTTAAGGTAGCGTTCACGATTTACCTTCATTTTGTTGGGCTTTCCGTTCTCGGACAACCACAGATGAGACCAATCTGTCACGAAATAGCCATGTAGCTACTCTGACTAGTCCCTGCTTAAAAACAGACCATACACTTCTGGAATATCCACAACAATAATATCAATCACTTGATAAACTTTGGGGTTAGACGATAATCTTATACGCACATTCCTTAATTCGCCTACAACTTTGACACTAGTTCGATCAAGTTGGATGATTTTTAAAGTGGATGGTTCAACTTCAGCGTTAATATTCTGACACACAGACCATGGCATTACATTGGATGACGCTCCTAAATCTACCATACAATTGTGCACGTTCCTATTAAAGATTTCAAAAGTTAACAAAAATGGAGGTACATTTTTGCGAGTACTAAGGGTGGAAGCTTGTGGCTTTTTACTCGCAGTCTCTAAAGCTAATTTATCTACATTTGTTACATTATTTACAGGAAGGCTTCCTTTCTCATGAGGATCATAATTATTCTCAGCAGAAGTCTTCTGAGGAACTTTGTTCTGAACAACCTTGTTACTGCTTGAATTACCATTTTTGCTATTCTCTGCGATATTCTGTAACATTTTTTGTAGCAGAAACGGAAATTTTAGTAATTCATAAACAGAAATGTTAGCCCTTAACTTTTTTAGATCTTCAACTAAATCATAATCTAAGTTGGGGTTTACATGACTCTGTTTAGTCTCAGTTGGTTTAGATTGCTTTGGGGGCAGGGTCGTAGTGTTTTCGGAAGAAGATTTGTTTGTTGTCTTACTCCTAGTATTGTAGGGATGTACCGTCTCAAAGTTAGCTTGAAAAATGTTATCCGAGAAGTGTCCAAAAATGTTCGGAGAAGATTCTTCTTCTTCAACTGTCTCTTGTTCAACTACCTCCTTAGGAATCTCAGGAGGTATTAAGTTATCCTGGGCTTCTAGAATTGTTTGAAGGGCGAATTGCAGACTTTCTATATTTAGGCCTTCGGTATTTGGATTAGGTCAGTTGGTGGGAAAAGGCTTCCTGGACGGTGGTTTGTAAGGCCCTTTGCTTGAAGAAGCTTCTTCGACCGTCCTTTTCAAATCTATAACTTGATTCGATAGTTTTTGAATGACTTTAGTTAGTTTTTCCAAAGCCAAGCTTTCAGGTTGTGTTTTATTTTGAGCAGGTCTAGGGAGGATTTTGATCTTCTTTTTGGAAGATGAACTAGTCTCTGTTTCGTTGCTAGTAGTGTCTTTTAAACTAAGGATGTCTTTTTCAATCTAGCTGGCCTCCTCGAAGGCCTCTAACAACGTGGCTTTCTTAGATTGTTTTACCCGAATCGCTATACTTTGATGCAAGGCTTTAGTATAGTATGCTATGATAAGATTCTCGGCGGGCATCAAATCGGTAGGGATTCGGTTCTTTAGTGTTAAGAATATTTGATTAAAGTATTTAATTTTCTCTTTTGGGTTCATTATTAAGCTAGAAATCTCCATAACTAGAACTTCTAGAGACTTATCGTCTCCAAACTTCTCAAGAAAGCAGGATTCGAACTTCTCCCAAGACACAATGGTATGGGGTTGTTGGGAAAAGTACCATGTAGAGGCATTGCCCTCGAAAGTGTAGGGGAACAACCTACAGACTACGTCTTCATGCTCGACATTACGGAGTCTAATGGATAACATAAAAATTTTAATATGATCTTCGATGATCTGTTTAGAGTCAGGGTCAAACTTGGGAAGCCACTTTTCTAGATGTTTGGGTAAGGGATGCTGAGGCCCAGGTACGGCTACTGCATCCTGGTCGAGCTAGGGTCTGGCAAGATTGTTCTGGTTGGCCATTGGTGTAGGCGGTGTGGAAGGCTGAGAAGGGGAACTGCCTTCGTTAGAAGAGTCTTCTCCAGAAGAAGAAGGAGGTGATGGAGGTGGTGAATGTGGTATTCCAGTTCCTCCTGCAGCAGGAGTGAGGATTGGATCTGTAGAGTTCAAAGTGAGGTTAGTGCCTCCAAGTTGTTCTCTGATATCAGAGAAATCTAAAGGTTGGTCCAAAGGTCAATTTGGTTGCTTTAAATGGACGAAGGCACTATGTGTTCTTAAGAGAGATTGGCGGACAATCTCTTGTACGTCAGCACCTATAGGATTTGGGGTTGCTGGTTCAACTGTGATCCGCAGATCGTCGTTTGATGTGGTTTCTGTTTGAGGGGTGATGTTGTTGTTTGAATGAATTCTTGTCACTATAGGTGAGCGGTTAGGTGGTGGAGGAGTCTTACAACTGCCTTGTGCCATTAATAAATTTCAGGCCCTCCTTCTAGCACCATTTATTGACGGGCGAAATTGACCGCTCGTCAACTGGAGGAGTGGACCCGGTCCGAGGTTGTCTAAATAACCCAAGCCGTTTGGGATGATCCACCCCGACGGGTTTAGCGGCTCCGTTGGCCGATCTAAGTCCTAGGAAAACGAAAGAAAAACTAAACTAAAGGAACTAATCTAAATGAGAAAAGCAACTACAACAAACTATATACAAATCTGAAATATATATACAGCTTACTTACTAATATTATATGATAATAATTCTATGAAATCAAAAATTCATTTATTAACAGAATCAGATCTCAATTATATATTTACAGTACTTACAGAATACAAATTTTAATCTAAATTTGCAAAAATCAATGGTAAAATGTCTTATCACAACGAAATTATTATTTTTGACTTTTTATAATTTTTATGAGAAAGAAACAAAATGAAAACTATCTAAGATGAGCAATTAAAATGATAATCCTGACTGTAAATCTGAACTATATATCTATCTGAACTACTGAGAATTCTCGAATTTATTAACTATCAAATTGCATATAACAAACTAACCTGAAATAACGCTTCCTATTTGTCCTGTGCACAGTAGTTGATTTATCTATTTGATGGGAGTAAACCTGCACCAGATTTTCCGTAAGCTTCTTGTAAGCAGGAAGCAATAGTGCTCTTTGGTTATAGATGACAGAACAAACAAGACATAAAACTACAACAATCTTAAAATTTACAAATCATCACATATAGATAAATCCCTGTGTGAAGATCTGTATAGAACGGTTCATTTAATTAAGAAGATAAACCTTCTGTTAATTAAATTCAAACAGGATAATTGTTGTACGTAAACTGAGATACATCAAATATGGATAGAATTTAAATCACAATGCATTAACCTATAACAAGTCTTTATATCTAAAGTAGTCAATAACTTGATCACAAATTAAAATGCACAAAACCTGAACGAAAGTATGATAAATTGAAAGCTAAAGATGTTACAAAAGATCCACTTCCATTCGTGTCTGTATCATCATAAATCCATATTCTTTTTTCTCCCAATAGTGATCGGTTCTTTACAAAAATTAATGAGTATATAAAGGCCACAGGGTAAAACATCCCTGTGGGAATTATCAAAAACAGTTTACAAAAAATCTGGGAACAATCTCCCAAGTCTTCTATTTCTGCTTATGACTAACAACTTAAAACAAAACCGTATCACAAAAAGGATGTTCTAAACTGCCACAGCATGTCTAATTTGTCATTGAAATTCGTAGGTACCTGTAGGTGGACAAAAATACACAAGTTTAGATAATGTTTTATTGGTAAAATTAACAAAAATCTAAATTTTAAGACTAGCTACAAAATCTCACGATTATGTAGCTAGTCGTATTTGCAAACAGAACCATTTTAAATCAATCCAAATGATAACAGAAATATATTCGACCTATTAAACCGGTCTTTAATTACTAATTGAAAATAAAGCAAATCATTCATGCCAAAACAAACCAAAACTTTTATGCCAATTTGAAACAAACGAAATCGTTTTGACAATTAAAAACCAACGAAATCATTTTTATGAATCAATGTCAATTGACACAGACTATAATCGATCAAACAAATCTTTTACTCAACACAAATGCCATAGTTTATGTCAATTCAGAACTTAACAAAATCGTTGTTGAATCAAAACAAAACTAAAAAAATCGTTTTTTTAATTCAAAACTAACAGAACTATATCAAACCAAACATTGATACGAATCCAACACATATACAAACGACTATGCTAATTCAAGGCATGCACCATCATTTCTGAATCAAACTAAACAAAAATGAATCGAATTGACTCAGGGCCGACACAATCATTATACTAATTCAAGAGTAATCAAATCGTGTTAAATCGATTCAATCAAAACATGGCTATACTATTTTAGCAAACAAATCTTCAATGTAAACATAATTCAAAATGAAATCAAAATAGCAGGATCGTTTTTGAATCTATTTAAACAAACAGAACTAAATGGGAGCGAACATAATCGACTAACCAAATCATTCAAAATCGATGTTGAAATAATCATACCTGGGTGTAGAAAAACGATTTGGTCAGGATAACCTTGAGTTGACAAAGGCCGTAGCTACCTCAACATTTCTGAAGACAATTGAACCCGTAGTCTTTTGCTTCTTCTCGTTGGCTTGTAGCCTGTCGTTCTCTTTTGACAACACAGTAACTCATTCCTCTAATGATTTAATCTTAGATTGCAACAGGGGAACATCGGTGTAATAAAATTCAAGCTAAGAATTGCATTGAGTACACGGTGATTGATCGGGCCTTGGCATTACAGGCGAGGGCTCTTTCAAGTTACCAGGGGTTCCACTGTGAAGCTTAATTCCCGAGAAGTTAGGGTCATTCTTGAGGCAAGGAGGTAGGTTGGAAACATAGTCATAGGTTTCCACAGAACAAATGCCATGAGAGTAAGGATATTCCTCAGCCAAGAAGTGTTCAATATCAGAGTCTAAATCCTCGCTCAAGACAATAGGCTTCTAGTCAGTGCTCTGTT
This sequence comes from Picea sitchensis, assembly GCA_010110895.2. Taxonomy (NCBI): domain Eukaryota; kingdom Viridiplantae; phylum Streptophyta; class Pinopsida; order Pinales; family Pinaceae; genus Picea; species Picea sitchensis. Next base: position 36,381 of record SNQJ01S0098339.1, on the reverse strand, counting down.
TGGGCTTGTTCCAAGCACATCTAGATATCCATCGTGCATTTTTATTTCCCTTACTATTGACACCAGTATCACCTTTGCCTTTCTTTCTTACAGGCCTCTTGATGGTCTGTGTATTGTCTTTAGAACACGTGTCGGCCATGGTATCGGGTAGGTCAATATTGGGGCAATTCGAGGGTTTGACAGGGGGTAGAAGGGTAGGAGGTGGCATGGCAGGCCCAACGAGGGTTTCAGTGACCACAACTTTATCCACTTGAACACACTCGAGAGTGGAAAAGCCATTCCTTGATAGGAAGGCTTGCCAACAGTCACCACTAAGATTCAAATGATGAACAATAATGACCTTGATCAAGCCGTGATGGAAAAGGCTGCTATCAACCTTCTCACGCTTAAATAGTTTGGACATTTTATACAGGCTGCGTAGGAGGTAGTGAGGCATATTTAGATGGTAGTCTATAAAATTCATTAGCAACCTGAGACGATAAAGAAAAACCAAACCATAACGACCTTCACAGGTCATGAATTGCTTAACAATTTCTAAAAGATCATGCCATCTGGGCTTGAGGGCAGTGACATGCATACCTCTATCACAACTAACAATCTTCCTCGATGTGAATAGGAGAGGCTATGGCACCTCGTCCACTTTTGAATTCTTAAACCACCTCTGCCCTTTAGCTGGTAAGCCTGTAGCTGAGCTGAGGAATTCCTCATTTAACTTGAGTTGGATATCTCTGACCTTAGCCCTGCATCCGTCGAATGTGAGGGAAAACTGTTGGGCTACCTTGAGGTTAAAACCCTCAAATTTTTGGATAAAAATCAACCAGCCACTATTCTCCAAATCCTCACGAGCATTGTCGAATAGCAGCAGGGTTTGGATTCCATTAGGTTCTATGCGCACCATAGGTGCCATAGGACAGGACACACAGTGATAAGGGTAAATGGACAGGGGTTTGGATAGGGTATACGCAGGACCTCAAGCTCACAGATTTCCCCAAAAGAATAGAGGTAACCCGTGATAGAAGGCAAGCATTAATGCCTAAGTGTGCGAGGGCGGTAGAATGAAACAATACATGCAAAACATTCATATCGAATGTACAATCGATGGTGCTAAGGCGATCACTATTACAATGTGTTAAAAGCAATTTCAATTAAACAATTATTGAAAACTATGGTGAGTCGACCCAAATATTTGCACAAGCAATAGTGTTTGTATGATTTAAAACAAAGCTATATTTTGAATTTAGCACCATAGATTTGACCATAAAACCTATGCATTGTATGAAACCATTGCACCATGGGTCTGATCATAATATTAATYCRTTCTCAACAAACCATTGMACCAAAGAATTCGATGAAAGACTATAGAACATCAAACCACCATTGTATCAAGGACTCAATGACAATCATTASAATACCTTGCATCACAATAAAATGAAGTCATATTAACAAATGCAAAGTGAGTAAAGATTTTGGTGTCTTGCCAACTATGTGACCATAATAATCCAGTGATGATTTTAGTGCCATCGATATGACTTCGAATTCAARKTTTTCACGCTTGTAGTCGTGAAAACGAGAACAAAAGGCAGGTGTGCAAATGCGCAAGATAATAGTGTTGTTTTATTAAAAAGATTGCGATGAGAATCAAGGGTTCCAAAACACTTGTGTAGGCAGCTTATAAATATAGGATAAAAATGCAAATGGCTGCCAACACACCCCTAAGGGAATCGACCCAAACACTTTGTGGTGTTTTTCAAGGATTTCTTGGATCTACGGGGTGTAGTGAATGTTACCTTGCTCATCCACACTTGCTGAAATCTTGCATTCTGCTGCATATACTATCTCATCTCTTCGGAAGATGGCCTCCATCCTCTTGGTCATGACCACCTTTGCAGCATTCCCTGCCGTGCCTCAAAGCACTACCTTTCATCCACCCTCCTCTGTAAATGACATCTCCATGGTTTTGTAGTTGGTGGTGATAGGCCCCAACGTACTGAGCCACTGAAATCCAAGGATGATGTTGGTATCTAAAAGATCCATGACATAGATGTCCTGTACCAGCTCATGTCTGCCCAATGTAAGCTTCATACTAGGAATGTACCTATCACAAGGCATAGTGATTCCACCTACTACCTCCACCTTGAACCCTTCAAACTCTACTGTGTGTATATGCCTCCTTTTCAGCAATGTTGAATCAATGAAGTTATGTGAAGCTCCCCTATCAATCAGGACCGATACCTTATGTCCCTACAAGACTCCCCTCATCTGGAAGGTGTTGTATTTAGGCACTCCACTGATAGATGCTAAGGTGGATTTCTCCTCAGTCGTATTGTCCTATCCTGGAATATCCTCCTCTTTTGTCTCAAGGGTTTCGACCTCAATGTTTTGTATCTTGCTGATATCCTCTTCTTCCTCGTTGTCTGAAGTGACTTCTATGTAATGCACTTGACCACAGCCCATGCACTTGTGTGTCGAGTTCCATGGTTCTTTGCAAGTGAAGAAAAATTGATTCCTCCTTAGCTCTCTCCTGGTGTTCTCATCCACTCTACCACGGCCCCTGTCAAAACCCCTTAGGTCACATCCTCCCTGATTCATTGGAGGCCTTTGGTCTCTTCCCCCATTGTTAAGAGGTGTTCTGGGTATAAATTTCAGCCTAGAAGCTGATCCCAAGTTCCTCATCCTCCAGATAGCATCATGTAGGTTGGTAGGCTTAAAAGCCTTTACCCAACCCTTCAAGGGCTCCATCATTCCTTTAGTGAAGAACATCATGAGTCTGGTTGGTGATATATCTTGTACCATCATGACCAACCTATGAAATTAGTCAATGAATGCCTCAGCCGTACCTGTTTGTTTAAGCTGTGTGAGCTCCCTGAAGTGTAGCTCCGAATCACCCTGATCAAATATATCAATGAGCCTTTGAGTGAAATCTATGTAGGACACTATCTGACTATGGCCTAGTGTGGTGAGTCCATGGTACCACCAATCATGAGCCTTGTCATCCAAGTACATGGTGGAAAATTTGATGGATTCCATATCCCTCATGGGATTAAGCTGTAGATAAGTATCCAACTTTTGCACCTAGGTCTGTGTTGTCATCTTGGTCATGCCATCAAAGTATGGGATCTCTATCTTCCCTGCTCTTTGTTCAAACTCAAAACTGCTCCTGTGGTTCGTCCTGGGATTATTTCGAAACTTTAGTTGGCAATATTGATCCAGGGACATCTGCCTCTGAATGATCATGTCCAGGCCGTAGTACTCCTTAGTACACTATGCAATATGCTCCACAAAGTCATCCAGCTATTCCTATTGCACCTTTCCATCTATGAACGTGGGCAAGTATGGCCTAGGGTTAGCCCTGCTACCCATTTGTCCATATGACTTGCCTCCTCCATGGCTTCCCTCAGAACTGGGGGCTTTCTCTAGATTGTATCTAGTTTCACCATGGGATCCACCAGATCCCACATAGCCACCAGATCCACCATCTTTTTTGTTTCCATACGTCTCAGGGTCTTTCCCCTTATGAGTCATCTAAATCAATATCTTGGTTATCATTGTCTGGTTCTCATCAATTTTTTTTATATTTCCATCTACCTTATTTAAGGTCTCTACGATCTCGACCTATTCCCTTTGGATTGTCTCCTGGCTCTTGACGCAGATGCCACCTCTGCCTTGACAGAGTCTCTGCGCGACCTCCCAGTCTTAAGGATTGTTCAGTTTTTTTTATCAGCCGAAGCGACGCTTTTGATCCCCTTGAGGAATCTCAAATTTTCGATCCACAGGTCCTTTCAGAAACTCCACCTGTGTGAACAACACTAGGTGTGAGCTCCACCTTCTCCGAGTGACCACAACGCTATGACCAAGGCCTATTCCCAAAGGCACTTGTCACAACTCACCATCTCACGATTTCACTCGTCGAAACTCCCAACTTTTCCTTCCCAATATCGCAATACCCGAGATCATGAAATGGGTATAGCTCCCTTATGTAAGCACCCTCCATGCGTGACCACCGGCTAGGATTAATGCTAGCTCCCATTGTAACTCACAACTCCGCAAGTCGAAGAGTTGAGCCTCCGTGCTCCTCCGGTGTGAACCTCAGAGACTTGAACGTCAGTGAGGGTTGACCTCCCTTCGCACTTCTCGCAACTCGCCACTTCATGAGTTTTAATGTCGAGATCCTGTGCTCTTATTCCACGAATCCTCGAGATGTGAGAAGTCAATGAAGTGTTGACTCCTTTCTCCCTGCAGTGCGTATCCACCTGTCAACCATGTAGGCCCCACCTTGTGGTTCTGCCACGTGTTCTCTTGTGCCTGGCTCTCGGCACTTCGCTACTCATGAAGTTGAAAGTGACTCCTTTCAACTTCCAAACCCCCAAATGCACGATAGGCAATGGGGTTCCTGATCCAATGGTCCTCCCATTCTCTGGATCCAATGGTTGTCCTTTCTCCTTGCGATTTCTCCACTCACGACTTGGAGCACCCAACTCCTGGGCTCTCACCTTGCAAACCTTCGAGTTCGTGAGATCCCTTGATCTATGCCACCTGTCCTCCTCAGATGGATGGTCCTCCCTTCCTCTCGTGACTTCGCCACTCATGACTTGGAGCACCCAACTCCTAGGCTCTCACCTTGCGAACCTCCAAGTTCGCGAGGCTCGAAATCCTAGAGCCCTTTGGCGCTTCGCTCATCCTTCAATCTCTACCACCTATCCTCCTCACATGGAGGGTCCCGATATTATCACAACTTCTCCACTTTTGATGTCGAGTGCCCGGAATTTCATCCTCCGGACCCCCGAACTTCCAAATGTCAAAATCCTGATATCAACCCTTTCGGGACTTTCTCTCTGTTTCTCTATGTGTGAGGGTTTAAACCTCGTGCAACTCTCAATAGATCCAACGACGGTCGAGTTCTTCACTCAAGAATTGATGGCTTAGATCATCTCTCCTATGCGCTCCTCCTATACTACCTCCTGGACATGAAAACCTTCAATGGTCGAGATCTCTTTGGAGCATCCGACGATAGTTGTTGCTCCTCCTGAGTTTTGGTGCTTTCTTCCCAAAATTGGAAGAATTTCCAATTATCAAAGTCTTTGACCTTTGCCTTCTTTCCTCTACGAACTCTATAACATTGAGTCTTGCCTGCGCATATAAAAACACTGCTTATCCTAAGATTTGCTCCTGAATCCTTGAAGGATTTTGTTTTCTGTGCTCCTGCAGAGTCTTCACGCACACAAAGGTGCTATCCGTTCTAAGCTTCTCTGAGACTCAGGATCTTAAGGAACTTGATCCTTTTTCCCTTTCTCATTCAGATGGAGAAACTGATTCCCTCTTGGCTATCTTTCACTCAAGCAACCTAATTGCTAAGTCTTCAGGGTGTTCAACAACCCTGTGGAGATCCTTCAGTGGATTCTTCCTCAATTACAAAACTCAAAGAGTTCTCTTCCTGTGCCTGTCTGCACACTGACTCAATTCCCTCCTGGCAGAGTTGTAAAGAACTCCTCAGAGCTTCTATCTTCTTCTGAACTCACAACAGAGTTCTTCTCCTGTGCACTCCTTGCACTGGCTCAATGCCCACTTGGCAGAGCTTTACAGAACTCAAAGAGAGTTTTTGTCTGCAACTCTATTCTTCTCCATAGCCTTGCCTCCTGAGGTGTTCAACCTCACATACCTTCCCCGAGTTGATGATTTCAGCTTCTGTGCCCACCTGGCAAGTCTTTGTCTGAATCCGCAGAGTTTAGAAGTGCTTATGTGCACTGGTACTCAGAGACCATAGTACTCTGTCATGCCCTCCTGGCATGAAACCACAAAGAACCTCTGAATCCTGAAAATCAAACAACTCCTGCAAATGCACATCCACAACATACATTCACAGCATAATGAGAACACACACAGACACTCATTCAACACATGGAATATGCGGGAAAAATTGTTGTCTTTGTATTAAATGTCAAATGCCTATTTTTACAAGGGTGTTCTCGAGCTCAGACTTTAACAGAGTCTCGGCTCCTTCTCTTTTCACACTCACTCTCTCTTGTGCATACTCTTCTCTTCTTACAAAAATGATATACCATTCAAGATATTTTACATGAGGGGGCTCTTAGAGCGCTTCCCTCCAACCTCACCTACCCTATTCAATTACATTGAATGGGTTGTCTAGTCCAAAATATGGATCTAGATCTTAGCCTTACAAACATTAAAGGCCTACCTACTTCTACACCTGTGCAAAGGCATGACCTCACGGCTAAACAACCTAAACATTTAATTACATTCAAATTCAAAATTGAAGACAAGGGTTGTGCCTCTCTTCAGACTTGAATGCACGCACTGACGTGGTTGGTTGGCTGACTAATGTGGAGATATTCTCCTGCATCATACTCCTCAGCTGCAAAATTCATGAGCTCCTACTGATGAGCTTCCACTCTCAGCTGTGGAAATCCTCCTGGATCCCAAACAAATTTCTGGAGCTATTCATCTGCTCCACTTCCTTGTTGTTGCTGCTTCTTCTTCTTCTGCTTCTCTTCTTAGCTTCTCCTTGCTGGCAGTCTCTGCTAACTCTACCATCAGCCTCCTAATCTTCTCGATCACTTCACCCAGCTTCTCCAGTGGCTTTCTCTGTTCATGCAGTCTCCTCAGCTACATAAATTTTATGAAATTGGGTAGATCACTGTGATCTCCCATGCTTTCTTCTTCATCTTCTTCTGTGGCTTTAACTTTCCACCCTGCTACAAAGTTCATCTCTGCAGCCTTCTCTTGATTGACTTGTTGTTCAGTCAAATTTGTTGATAGCTCAACTTCTGCCAGTTCTTCTACTGGCTTTGGATTGTTCAACCAATCCTCTAGCATCTCCAGCTCCATCTCCCATGGAGTGAGCAATCTATCTACCTGTTCTTAAGCTTCTTCTGCTGTTAGCTTCAGTGCTGCAGCTTCCTCAGCTTCCTGGCTGAAAGCATTGAGCCATTCCTCAGAATTCTCATTCTCTTCCTCTGCTTGGGTAGTCTCAAATACCTGCTCCAATTCTTCTTTGACAGTCTCATCTGGTTGTCTTTCTCTTGCTGTTGTTGCTTCATCTACAACATAGACTTTGGCCTCCTCTGGGATATGTGGCAAGAATATATGAATTCCTCCAATCATTAGAAGATTCCTCAGATCTTCCTCTTCCATCAGTTGCATCTGCTGATCCAAACTCACCTCTGAGTTCGTGAGACCCTCAGATAGTCTCATCTACTTATTCCTGCCCACCTGGAAAATTGGGATTTCCCTGCTACCCTCCTGGCAGTCTATGGAATCAACTGATCCCATCTCTATTCCCTTGCCCACCTGGAAAATTGGAAACTCTCGGCTGCCCTCCTGGAAGTCTATGAGATCCCATAGAAATATCGATCCATTGCCCTCCTGGCAATGTGAAATTCCCCGACTGTCCTCATGACAGTCTGTGAGATCCCACAATGATATCAACTCTTTTCCCACCTGACAATTGGGAATTTCTTCTCTGCCCTCCTGACAGTTCTTGATATCTTCAGCTGATCCCATTTCCTCCTTAGCATCACCGAGATTTCCCCCAGTCTCTAGTTCACATACCTGAACCCTTTTCTCTGGTCTGTTGAGGTTTTTAGAGGCCTCAACCACCATTTCAGCAGCTTACACTGTCTTTTGACCATCAGCTCTAGGTATTTTCTTCCAACACTTGTATAGACCTTAGTAGCCATCTTGTTGTCCCTATCTACTCTCCTGGGAAACCTGTTACTGTCACTCCGAAATCCTGAGTGTTCCAGCTTGTCCTATAGTCCTCATGACTGTCTTTTTCTCCTCTTCGCTTCACCTGAAATCTACAAATGAAGTCCCACTCTGATATCTAAACTGACATAGATGCCACCTCTGCCTTGGCAGAGTCTCTGCACGACCTCCCATTCTTAAGGATCGTTCAGTTTTTTTTATGAGCCGAAGCGACTCTTTTGATCCCCTTGAGGAATCTCAAATTTCCGATCCACAGGTCCTTTCGAAAACTCCACCTGTGCGAACAGCACTAGGCGTGAGCTCCACCTTCTCCGAGCGACCACAGTGCTATGACCAAGGCCTATTCCCAAAGGTGCTTGTTGCAACTCGCCATCTCGCGAGTTCGCTCGTCGAAACTCCTGACTCTTCCTTCCTAATCTCGCGATACCCGAGATCATGAAATGGGTATAGCTCCCTTCTATCAGCACCCTCCGCACATGACCACTGGCTAGGTTTAATGCTATCTCCCATCGCAACTCACGACTTCGCAAGTCGAAGGGTTGAGCCTCCGTGCTCCTCCGGTGCGAACCTCTGAGACTTGAAAGTTAGAGAGGGTTGACCTCCCTTCACACTTCTCACAACTCATCACTTCACGAGTTTCAACGTCGAGCTCCCATGCTCTTATTTCATGAATCCCCAAGACATGAGAAATCAACGGAGTGTTGACTCCTTTCTCCCTACGGCACGTATCCACCTGTCAACCACGCGGGCCCCACCTTGTCGTTCTGCCATGTGTTCTCTCATGCCTGGCTCTTGGCACTTCGCTACTCATGAAGTTGAAAGCAACTCCTTTCAACCACCAAACCCCTGAACGTGCGATAGGCGATGGGGTTCCTGATCCAACGGTCCTCCTATTCTCTATATCCAATGGTTTTCCTTGCTCCTCATGATTTCGCTACTCGCGACTTGGAGCACCCAACTCCTGGGCTTTCACCTTGTGAACCTCCGAGTACATGAGATCCCTTGATCTCTGCCACCTTTCCTCCTCAGATGGATGGTCCTCCCTTCCTCTCATGACTTGGAGCACCCAACTCCTGGGCTCTCACCTTGTGAACCTCTGAGTTTGTGAGATCCAAAATCCTAGACCCCTTCGATGCTTCGTCGATCCTTCGATCTCTGCCACTTTTCCTCCTCAGATGGACAGTCCCGATCTTCTCGCTACTTCGCCACTTTTGATATCAAGTGCCCAGACTTTCATCCTTCGGACCCCCGAACTTCCGAACGCCGAAATCCTGATATCATCCCTTTCAGGACTTTCGCTCTGTTGCTCTGTGCGTGAGGGTTTAAACCTCGTGCAACTCTCAACAGATTCAACGACTGTTAGGTTCTTCACTCAAGATCTGACGTCTTAGATCATCTCTCTTGTGCGCTCCTCTTGCACTGCCTCCTGGATGTGAAAACCTTCAACAGTCTAGATCTCTTCAGTTCATCCGATGGCAGATAATGCTCCTCCCGAGCTTTGGCGCTTTCTTCCCGGACTTGGAAGAATTTCCAATTATCAAAGGCTTCGACCTTTGCCTTCTTTCCTTTGCAAACTCTATAAAATTGAGTCTCGCCTGCGCTTATAAAAACACTGCTTATCCTGAGCTTTGCTCCCGAATCCTTGAAGGATTTTATTTTCTACGCTCCTACAGAGTCTTCACGCACACAAAGGTGCTATCCATTCTGAGCTTCTCTGAGACGCAGGCTCTTAAGGAACTCGGTCCTTTTTCCCTTTCTTCAGATGGAGAAACTGATGCCCTCTTGGATATCTTTCACTCAAGCAACTTGGTTGTTGAGTCTGCAGGGTGTTCAGCAACCCTATGGAGATCCTTTAGTGGATTCTTCCTCAAATACAGAACTCAAAGAGTTCTCTTCCTGTGCCTGTCTGCACACTGACTCAATGCCCTCCTGGAAGAGTTGTACAAAACTCCTCAGAGCTTCTGTCTTCTTCTGAACTCAGAGAAGAGTTCTTCTCCTGTGCACTCCTTGCACTGGCTCAATGCCCACTTGGCAGAGCTTTACAGAACTCAAAGAGAGTTTATGTTTGCAACTATGTTCTTCTCCACAACCTTGCCTCTTGAGGTGTTCAACAACCTCACAGACCTTCCCCGAGTTGATGATTTCGACTTCTGTGCCTACTTGGCACGTCTTTGTCTGAATCCACAGAGTTTATAAGTGCTTTTGTGCACTGGTACTCAAATACTATAGTACTCTGTCACGCCCTCTTGGCATGAAACCATAAAGAACCTCTCAAGCCTGAAAATCAAACAACTCCTGCAAATTCACAAACACAGTATACATTCACAGCATAATAAGAACACACATAGATACTCATTCAACACAGGGAATATGCAAGAAAAATGGTTGTCTTTGTATTAAATGGAAAATGCCTGTTTTTACAAGGGTGTTCTTGAGCTCAGACTTTAACAGAGTCTCATCTCCTTCTCTTTGCACACTCGCTCTCTCTTGTGCATACTCTTCTCTTCTTACAAAAATGAGATACCATTCAAGATATTTTACATGAGGGGGCTCTTAGAGCGCTTCCCTCCAACCTCACTTACCCTATTGAATTACATTGAATGGGTTTTCTAGTCCACAATCTGGATCTATATCTCAACTTTACAAACATTAAAGGCCTACCTACTTCTACGTCTGTGCAAAGGCACAACCTCACGGCTCAGCAGCCTAAAAATTTAATTACATTCAAATTCAAAATTGAAGACGAGGGTTGCACCTCTCTTCAGCCTTGAATGCATGCACTAATGTGGCTGGCTGGCTAACTGATGTGGAGAGATGCTCCTGCATCATCTCTCCTCCAAATGACGAACTAAGTTGCTTTCTGTGAGATTTAGGGTCTTATGGAATTCAACTGCCAAGAAGGCCAAGCCTTGTGGCTCCTGGTCATCTCCTGAACCCTCCATTTCAGCTTCTGTTTCATTGGTTTGTTTCTTCCTTCTAACCATAAATATCCCACTGTACCTCTACATGAGCTAATCCCTCCACAGGTTTGGAGGATCAAAGCTATGATACCACTGTAATGATCCCAAGCCAATTGTTTTTCTTGGAACCACTAACTAATCATTGATTTGATTCTTATTGTTTATGTATGCAGGTTGACATGAATATTTCGTCTTAGGGTTTATTCAGTTGTTTAACCATGGGTTCAATAAAAATCATTGCAATTATATGAAGATCAATACACAAGATAGGAATCACAAGCAAATAGCTTAACTTTATTATAAGAAAGCAAGCACTTGATACAATAGTGAAGTAGATCTGAATAGATGGCTTCAATATAATACTAGAGTTGTATACAAAATGCTCCCAGAGATACAAACCAAGCCTCCCAAAGGATGCCAATAGAAGATGAACACTCAGTTGTTAGATTTGGGTTTCAGCCTCTCTTCAAGTCACTGGTACAGCCCTGATGATTGCTGGTACGACCTTGTTGAAGGGCAAAAATGACCGTCTGTCAATTGGAAGAACGAGTCTGGTCCAGGGTTGTCTAATTAACCCAATTCGTTTGGTATAACTCGTTCTAACGGGTTTAATGGCTCCGTTGGCCAATCTAAGAATCCTAAGGGAAACAAAATAAAATAAAATAAATAAATTACTAATTACTAAATACTAAATATATATGTACATATGCTCTAATATGAATGTAATAGGCGTATTTAAGCAAGAGATAAATAAATCTCAATTATATACATTATTTTCAAGCTACAAGTTTTAATCTAAACTTACTAAACTCTGTGAAAATGACTGCTTTAACAAAAGCAAATAAAGAAAGCACATAAAATATTTTTTCTATTTTCTCTTTATTAATCTAAACTAAACTAAAAAAAACATACTATGAAACAAAAGTATGTGGATGGTCAATGACAGACCATATATTTGAGTTTCAACGACAAACAAACGACAAAAATAAATAAACTAACTTGTTAATGAGTTAATCGGCATGCACCCAAACATCTGTACGATTATAGGACGTCCAGCTAGCTTGTCCAAGAGATAAACCTACAATGAACCTTGGAACTGTTCGGAATAAATGCAAAATAGTATGTTGACTGTTGAGTTTTAATAACAGAATGAGAGATGCAAATAGCCACTGTGATCATTGTGATTGCAAGAAATTACATTCGAGATAAATCTAAGTATAACAACATGCTTTTAATCATTCAACAAAAATTGAAGAAAAATCTTGTCATTTGGGTTGAACGAATGATCACTCTTTTCAATATCTAAAGCATCAAAATGTGAACGATATTTTAAAGAAATTATCGCAATACCATAAAAAATTGCGTAGACTAAAGCTATCAACAACTATTAATTTATCAGGATAAACATACCATAAATGAGAACACCATTTAGAGAAAGCTAAAGCCGAAATGTAAATATATGGTCCGTCCAAATTTGTGAATAAATTTTCCACCTTTAGCCCCAGGCCAAGATGTCTTCATTACAAAAATCTCTAATATTTAAAGAGTTCAATCAAACTAAACATATTATCTTGTGGGATAAGATTAAATCTCAAAATAATTTGATAATTACAAAATAGAGGGTAATATCACCACTCCATATCACACTGTATCTCTCAAAACTATAAAAAACTTGTTTCTGTTTACAAAAGATGAGCCAAAGAAATGGATAATAAGCTCAGAAATGGTCCATATCATCATATCATTACCAGCTATATGATATCCTGAAAGGAAAAATGAAAATATAGGAGTTTAGATATTATTCTAACAAACAATTTCCAAAAAAATCGAATGAGAATGAACTGGCTATAGAATCAGCTGATTCTGTAGCTAGTTCTATTTCAAACAACATAAATCTAATTAAATCTATAATAATAGAAAAATTAAAATAAAAATACAACTAAGAAAATCAAACAAATATTTACCTCATAACTGCATGCTAAATTTGATTCACAAGATCTTAGAGTTAACTACTGCTGTAACACTCTCAGTGTTCTTTATTATCATGTTTCGAGTCCTTTTCAAACGCTTCCCCTGCCTTTGAACACTAAACTTTAGACTGTAATTTTCACTCTTTAATGAGTTGATCTGAGTAGTGAGGGTTTTGATTTGCAATTGAAGGGAAGGTATATCTGTGTAATATTTGTCGATCCAAAACAAACAAACTTCACACCGTGGATCTGTAACAGTTGTTTGAGGATGTCCATGGTCGTGCGTCAGAACGCTACCACTATTATCTATGGGTTTTTTACTGAGTTTAATCCCTGGAAAGCCTTGGCTATGCTTTAGGCACAGTGGTAGATTGTCTACGAAATCGCAGGCCTGGCTGAGATCTAGTTTGAGGTAACTCGGGTCTTCTTCTGCCCAAAATCTCTCAATCTCAGAATCAAAGCTCTCATGGACCTCGATCATTTTGATCAAGATCATATGAGACTTCGATTTATTTCATAGGCTCCTGGAAATTAATATCCCTACCCCTTTTTTTTTAAACCCTACATCCGAGTCATTTTTGGATAGTTTGCACGAGGGTCTGTTTGCATTTTCTTACAGAGGTGTCAAGGCAGGCGTACTGCTCATGGTCATGAAATTCAAAGGCTACTAGTTCAACATATGGTTTCTTGGGCATAGGCTCATCGAGCATGGCCCTATCACAGGGTTCTTTAGATGAGGATATTGTTCTGTCAATGGAAGGGATTGGGGTTTCTAACACAACATGGGCTTATCAACCTCTACGGGATTGGGTTCAATGAAACCATTTCGAGTTAGGAAAGTGTCCCAATCATCCCCTTGCAATTTTAATTGATGGACTAACAACATCCTTATCAACCCATGATGAAACAGACTGGAATTTAAACGTTGTCTCTTATACCTCTTGGCCATCTTATACAAACTTCTCAATAAATAAAAAGACATATTCAACTGGAAACCGATGAAGTTCATCAACAATCTTATGTGATACAAGAAAACAAGGCCAAAGCGAACCTCACATGTAACGAATTGTCTCAAGATTGCGAATAAACCATGCCACCTAGTTTTCAACAGAGATATAGGCATACCTTTATCACAAAAAATGATTTTCCTAGAGGTAAAGAAAAGGCTCCATGACACCTCCTCTACCTTGGCATTTTTAAACCATTTTTGCCCCCTAAGTGGAAGACTTGTCACCTGGCTTAAAAACTCCTCGGTGACTTCGATTTGAATATCTCCTACTTTGTCTCGGCAGCCATCAAAAGAGAGGGAAAACTCTTGGGTTGTTTACAAGTTAAAACCTTGAAATCCCTCAAGAAATTCAAGCCAGCCTTGACCCTTAAGGTCTTCCTTTGCGTCGTCATACAGGAGCAGGGTTTGCGAGCCATTTGGTTCGATGTAGACAATAGGGGCCATGTGGATTGAGACAAATAGTCATGGGGGTAACAGAAGCCACTGTAAGCAAGAAGGGTTTCACAGAACAAGAAGAACCATGGACAAAACCACAGAAACAAAACCCTCGTGTGAATTAAATGAAGGCATAAGGGGTTTCATAAGAGAATCAAGCGTTGTAGTGTAATGAATCGCTGACGGTACAGAACAAAGCCCGAGACTTAAATCAAAATAATGGACATGTCATTTTCAAATTTCCACTACCAGCAGAGTACAAAATATGACCGAATGCATTTAAGTGTCATCATGTGTAAAGGGTGGAGTTACTCATTATAAGGTCAAGAAGAGGGATGTTTGGCAAATCACACATAATGACCATATAAAGATTTACCAAGAATGATACATGGAACAAAATCACAGTCTAACATTAATCGATTCCCGGTATAGAATTCAAATGTCCAAAGTAGACCTTATAACAATGAACAATTAAAAACAACCATTTTATTGACATGAGATAGGCCTTAAAGAAGAAAATCATTCTTAAAAAGGTTTGTATGATCATTAGTTTTCCTAGGGAAATAAGCCTTAAAATCAAATGCAATAAATTCGCAAGTTTCAATGCTTTGTTCATGCTTTCAGTCATGAACGAAGCATGAAAACGAGAACTAGGAAAAATAAAAACCTTTTATAACCCAAGATTCATCTTTCAATTAGCAATATTAATATGTTTAAGTGGAGGAAGCTATAAAATTTATGATTCATTGCTTTAAGAATTGAAAATATTGTGGGGCTGCCAACAATGGTGACTTGCTGGGAGAAGCAGTTATCTCTGTATCACTNGATTCATCTTTCAATTAGCAATATTAATATGTTTAAGTGGAGGAAGCTATAAAATTTATGATTCATTGCTTTAAGAATTGAAAATATTGTGGGGCTGCCAACAATGGTGACTTGCTGGGAGAAGCAGTTATCTCTGTATCACTAACGAGTTCAGGTGAGGATTGTTAGAATGATTGCAGATCAAAGAACAATTGAAGGACATCAAGCATCTCGACAATCATTACACGGTCGAGCTTCAGACATCTTTCTGTTAAAATGAAATCTGGTAACAATTTTTTTTAAAATGAGAGCCACGATGTTCAAGTTAATGGCTCCAATATTGCTGACAGGGCCACTGCTTCCAGCAGGTGTCCATAGCCTCGGTAGGGATGTCAATTAACCCACTCTGATGCCTCTATCCTGTGCAATAAATTTCAATTCAAAATGAAGGATTCTTATGACCAATATCAAAATTTATACCTGAGAATTTTCTCCAACCTGACATCACTTCGCTGCCAGCGGGCCCGTTCAGTAGCTCGACGAAGTTGTCTTGGCATCATGCATGCATTTACCCATTGCCAATAGACTTATTCAGTATCTCGATGGGTTTACAAACACTTCCCACAACTCTTGAGAAATTATTCACAATCTGATATAAAAAAAAAAAAACATT
>SNQJ01S0098339.1:0-20798 GCA_010110895.2 Picea sitchensis | reverse complement strand
AGACTGTAATTTTCACTCTTTAATGAGTTGATCTGAGTAGTGAGGGTTTTGATTTGCAATTGAAGGGAAGGTATATCTGTGTAATATTTGTCGATCCAAAACAAACAAACTTCACACCGTGGATCTGTAACAGTTGTTTGAGGATGTCCATGGTCGTGCGTCAGAACGCTACCACTATTATCTATGGGTTTTTTACTGAGTTTAATCCCTGGAAAGCCTTGGCTATGCTTTAGGCACAGTGGTAGATTGTCTACGAAATCGCAGGCCTGGCTGAGATCTAGTTTGAGGTAACTCGGGTCTTCTTCTGCCCAAAATCTCTCAATCTCAGAATCAAAGCTCTCATGGACCTCGATCATTTTGATCAAGATCATATGAGACTTCGATTTATTTCATAGGCTCCTGGAAATTAATATCCCTACCCCTTTTTTTTTAAACCCTACATCCGAGTCATTTTTGGATAGTTTGCACGAGGGTCTGTTTGCATTTTCTTACAGAGGTGTCAAGGCAGGCGTACTGCTCATGGTCATGAAATTCAAAGGCTACTAGTTCAACATATGGTTTCTTGGGCATAGGCTCATCGAGCATGGCCCTATCACAGGGTTCTTTAGATGAGGATATTGTTCTGTCAATGGAAGGGATTGGGGTTTCTAACACAACATGGGCTTATCAACCTCTACGGGATTGGGTTCAATGAAACCATTTCGAGTTAGGAAAGTGTCCCAATCATCCCCTTGCAATTTTAATTGATGGACTAACAACATCCTTATCAACCCATGATGAAACAGACTGGAATTTAAACGTTGTCTCTTATACCTCTTGGCCATCTTATACAAACTTCTCAATAAATAAAAAGACATATTCAACTGGAAACCGATGAAGTTCATCAACAATCTTATGTGATACAAGAAAACAAGGCCAAAGCGAACCTCACATGTAACGAATTGTCTCAAGATTGCGAATAAACCATGCCACCTAGTTTTCAACAGAGATATAGGCATACCTTTATCACAAAAAATGATTTTCCTAGAGGTAAAGAAAAGGCTCCATGACACCTCCTCTACCTTGGCATTTTTAAACCATTTTTGCCCCCTAAGTGGAAGACTTGTCACCTGGCTTAAAAACTCCTCGGTGACTTCGATTTGAATATCTCCTACTTTGTCTCGGCAGCCATCAAAAGAGAGGGAAAACTCTTGGGTTGTTTACAAGTTAAAACCTTGAAATCCCTCAAGAAATTCAAGCCAGCCTTGACCCTTAAGGTCTTCCTTTGCGTCGTCATACAGGAGCAGGGTTTGCGAGCCATTTGGTTCGATGTAGACAATAGGGGCCATGTGGATTGAGACAAATAGTCATGGGGGTAACAGAAGCCACTGTAAGCAAGAAGGGTTTCACAGAACAAGAAGAACCATGGACAAAACCACAGAAACAAAACCCTCGTGTGAATTAAATGAAGGCATAAGGGGTTTCATAAGAGAATCAAGCGTTGTAGTGTAATGAATCGCTGACGGTACAGAACAAAGCCCGAGACTTAAATCAAAATAATGGACATGTCATTTTCAAATTTCCACTACCAGCAGAGTACAAAATATGACCGAATGCATTTAAGTGTCATCATGTGTAAAGGGTGGAGTTACTCATTATAAGGTCAAGAAGAGGGATGTTTGGCAAATCACACATAATGACCATATAAAGATTTACCAAGAATGATACATGGAACAAAATCACAGTCTAACATTAATCGATTCCCGGTATAGAATTCAAATGTCCAAAGTAGACCTTATAACAATGAACAATTAAAAACAACCATTTTATTGACATGAGATAGGCCTTAAAGAAGAAAATCATTCTTAAAAAGGTTTGTATGATCATTAGTTTTCCTAGGGAAATAAGCCTTAAAATCAAATGCAATAAATTCGCAAGTTTCAATGCTTTGTTCATGCTTTCAGTCATGAACGAAGCATGAAAACGAGAACTAGGAAAAATAAAAACCTTTTATAACCCAAGATTCATCTTTCAATTAGCAATATTAATATGTTTAAGTGGAGGAAGCTATAAAATTTATGATTCATTGCTTTAAGAATTGAAAATATTGTGGGGCTGCCAACAATGGTGACTTGCTGGGAGAAGCAGTTATCTCTGTATCACTGACGATTTCAGGTTAGGATTGTTAGAATGATTGCAGATCAAAGAACAACTGAAGGACATCAAGCATCTCGACAATCATTACACAGTCGAGCTTCAGACATCTTTCTGTTAAAATGAAATCTGGTAACAATTTTTTTTTAAATGAGAGCCACGATGTTCAAGTTAATGGCTCCAATATTGCTGACAGGGCCACTGCTTCCAGCAGGTGTCCATAGCCTCGGTAGGGATGTCAATTAACCCACTCTGATGCCTCTATCCTGTGCAAGAAATTTCAATTCAAAATGAAGGATTCTTATGACCAATATCAAAATTTATACCTGAGAATTTTCTCCAACCTGGCATCACTTCGTTGCCAGTGGGTCTGTTCAGTACCTCGACGAAGTTGTCTTGGCATCATGCATGCATTTACCCATTGCCAGCAGACTTGTTCAGTATCTCGACGGGTTTACAAACACTTCCCACAACTCTTGAGAAATTATTCACAATATGATATAAAAAAAAAAAAAACATTCAGAAGAGCGGGGTGATGCTAAAAATTCCAGTTTTTACAAGACTTGTTATTTTCCAGACTTTTAATTTTTGCTTGATAACCTTCATCATGATCTGAAAATAGTTTATTGATGAAACTAATTTTTTCGAGGATAGGAAGGCATCCTTGAGCCGTTTTCTTAAAAGCAGGGACAACGTAAAGAGATTTTAATAATAGTCGTGTTTGCTCATAATTGCAAAGTGAAACCATGAAATCAATTATGAACAAAAAAAACCTCTTTAACTATTTTTCTTTTAGGAAATCACAGCAGTTGACGCTTTGACAATCCTTGACAGCTCTTTTAAGATGAAGCATTATGTTTTCCTTCTTTGAACTAAACTGTAATACAGGCATGTTTTACCCGAAAAGCAGATAACAACCAATAAAAGAAAAATGAAATAAAAAGAAAAAGCGGAAACCGAAACAAATCAAAACTGAAAGATATGTACAAAAGGTGTATTTGGGATTTGTCAGGAAAAATACCTTTTGAGAGCTTGGTCATTCACCGAGAAGGTGTCTGGTTGTCCCTCTAAATTCTGCAGGCGGAAAGAACTGTGACCTAGTTTTTCAGTGATTAAGAAGGGTCCCAACCACAGATTCTGGAACTTAGTATGTTCCCCCTTCCCCTCATGAGGTTTATCCCACTTGAGGACTAAATCTCCCACCTCGAAATTCCTGCCCGAGGCAAAACTTGAATCAAACCATCTTTTAACAATATGTTGATGCTGATCCAGTCTTTCTTTCGCTTCGGCTCTTACCTCTTCCAACTTCAGCAAAGCATTAATCCGACTTTCCAGGGGAGGACAATCCTCTTCCTGAACTTTCTGTGATAATTGCAGAGAGTGAAGTAGAACATGAGGAGGGACAATTGCTTCCATTCCATATACAAGAAAGAAGGGGGAATTAACAACAATGGTTTTCAGAATCACCCTATCTGCCCAGATTGCATTAAAAAGTGTGTTGTGCCAATTTTTGTGGTTTTTGGCAACTGTCCTCTTGATGATTTTGATCAGGTTTTTGTTTGTCGATTCTGCTAAACCGTTTCCTTGGGGGTAATAGCTCGCAAAATATTTCAGTTTTATCCCTTTTTCTAAGGAAAAGGCACTCATATCGAGGGATGAAAAATAGGAAGCATTATTGAAGACCAAAAATTCAGGAATACTGAATTGAGTAATGATGTTTGAATTAAGGAAAGATATTACCTGACTGGTGTTTACCACTTTTAATGGTTCAGCCTCGGACCATCTGGTAAAATAGTCCGTCTCTGTAATGATGTATTTATGCTGCTGCGAGGAAGTGGGTTTGATAGGGCCAATGATGTCAATACCCCATTGTTGAAAAGGGAAATCTACCGAAGTAGGTTGCAGTGGGAATGCTTCCTTCTGCACTCGTCCAAAAGCATTTTGGCGGATTGCGCATTTATGACATAATGTATGGGCATATTTGAATAGCGTGGGCCAATAGTACCCTGCTCTTAATACTTTGTGAGAAGTAGTGTCTCCACCAAAGTTCCCACCAGCTTCTCCTGCATGCAATTCAGATAACACTTTATCTGCTTCATCTCTTTCCAGACAACGCATAAGGACTTCATAAAAAAAATTGCAAAATAATACGCCATTTACCAACTGGAAAGGTGCAAATTTAGTCTTACCTCTCTTCTCTTTTTCGGATCAAGATGATGAGGACTAGAACTGTGTGTTAGATAAAACTTAAATGTCATCAAACCAAGAATTAGAAGCATCTTGTGCACAACAGATTTGACTTTGATTATGTTGATTTTTAGTTAAAACAATAATTTGACCCTGCTACTCTTCAACTGAATCAACCACTAATTTACATAGACCTTGGCCTCTAACAATTTGCGCAGGGGTAATCTCGAGGTCATACTCTTGTAATGACGTCATCCAGTTTGCCTTTTTTTCACCTAGTTCTTTTTGTACTAGCAAGTTTCTGACAACAGGGTAAGGCACAATGACTTGAGTTCTAGATTTCAGTAGATATGATCGAAAATGTTTTACTACTTTAAAAATAGTGTAAGCCTGTTGATCTACAACTGGGTAATTAAGCTATGCTCCCTTGAAGGCTTAGTTCATAAAGGCAATGGGAATTTCGTTGTTTTCAGCATTCTTTTGGGTCAGTACAGCGGCATAAGAATGATAAGAGGCGAATGTGTAAAAAGTGAAATCTTGTGAAAAATCAGGGCTCATTAGGGAGGAAGCCTCCACTATGGATTTTTTTTTTATGGATTCAAAAGCTTGACTTTCCTATAGTCCCCAATGATATTGAACGCCCTTTTCTATTAAGTTTTGCAATGGCCTCACCATTTCCGAGAAACTCGGGACAAACCTTCTGACAAAAATTATTTGACTTGGAAAAGATTGCATAGACTTTTTGGAGGAGGGGGAAGGAAGCTTGGAAATGGCCTGAGTTCTTTCAGGATCAATCATCATCCCTTCATTGGATACTATGAATCCGAGTAACTTGCGACATCGTTGTAGAACCGATCTCATGGGATAAGTGATCCCCCTTATTTTTGGAGAAAATAGTGACATCATCAAGATATACCACAACGGATTGATTGATGAGACCACGAAAAAAAATATCCATTGCTCTTTGGAATGTGGCCATGACATTTATAAGCCCAAAAGACATCTTTCTATAGGCGTAGATACCCCATGGGGTACGAACATTGGTTTTCAACTGGTCTGGGGGAGACATGAGGACCTGGTTGTACCCTAAAAAACCGTCTAGTAGCGACAATCTTTCATAACCGAATACTTGTTGGAGAATTTGTTCCATTGGAGGAACATGATAGTTGTCTTTGTCAGGCACTTGGTTTAAGTTCCAAAAATCGACACAAAGTCGAATTTCGCCACTTTTCTTCCTTACAGGAACAAGATTAGATACCATTGTGTGTGTCTTACTGGGAAGATTATCTTTGCATTCAATAGTTTGTTTAGTTCTTTCTTGACCGTTGGTTCGAGTTTAGGGTGCATCTTTCTCAGCTTCTGCTTAAAAGGTTGATTCTGGGGTTTCATGTTGATGATGTGTTGTATAATGTTAGGGTCAAAAGTTTTTAAATCATCGTATGTCCAAGCAAAGACATCCTTGAATTATTTAAATAGTTTTATAAAGGCTGACTTCTCTTGCTCGGAACATCCCATTCCCAGATTGATACACTACAGATTATCTTTAGTCCCTAGAGTTACTTTTTCATGAGTCAAGGAAGAACTATTTGTCTTACAATTTACCGATTTCCTGAATTTGTCATGCAAATCATAAAACTTTTTTAATCTTACCACGGATTTTGGGATAGAATTTACTAGATCTGATGTTGATTTGGGAGACCTTGGGTCCAATATTACCGTAAAATTGTGGAGATCTTCGTCATGGGTGCCTTCATCAATAACCGCACCTCGGAAAGTGTCCTCCATGTGTAAAAAACTAATGATCTATTGATCATCATCGAACACCCTCTAGTTAGTGATGTTGTCTGGGATTGATGGTCTGAACAACAACTCAATTGAAAATGCGTTTGGAAGCGATGTTAGCTAACAAATCAGCCTCAAAGTTGTTTAATCTTGGAATGGACTTAATGTTAAATGTGAAAAATTTGTGCATTAGATTCCATACCTCAGCTTGATAACTTTTCAGGTGAGGTGATAGACAATGTATGGAATTTCTTACCTGTCTGACCACAATTTCTGAATCACCAAATACCATTAAGTTATGTACATTCATATCTACTTCCTTTTTGAGTCCTTGCAGAAGTGTCTCGTATTTAGTAGTGTTGTTTGTGCATTCAAATTCTAATCGGCAAGCGATCACAGTTTTATTACCTATTGGGTCAATGAGCACACATCCTACACCAACTCCTTTAGATTTGGATCCATTGAAGTAGAGAGACTATATGTGAGTTTCATCGACCGTATTAGGCACATTAGGTAGAACTGTTGATTGTGTGCATGTCACGAGTTCTGACTATTGTTCCAGATCAATGATGATGGAAGTTTTCACCATGAAGTTACCGAAAAAAGGTGTTCATTCCCTGCATTTTGGGTGAACTAGTGGAAGCAGTAAATGGTTCATTAGCATCATTTAAATCAGTCACGGTGTGCTTGAGGTAACGCTCATGATTAATCCCAATTATGTTAGGCTTTCGATTCTTTGGTAGCCACAAATGGGACCAGTCTGTCACAAAGTATCCATGCAATTGTTCGGACCAATCCCTACTTAAAAATAAACCATATACTTTAGGGATGTCAACAATAATGATATCAATAATCTAGTGAACCTTAGGATTAGAGGATAGTCTAACAAATACATTTTTTAATTCACCAATTACCTTAACATTCGTTCGATCGAGCTAAATGATTTTTAGGCTAGAAGGTTGAACTTCATCATTGATTTTTTGGAAGACAGACAAAGGCATCACATTTGATGATGTGCCAGAATCTACCATGCAATTATGTACATTTCTATTGAAAATTTCAAAAGTTAATAAAAAAGGTGGGACATTTTTGCAAGTATTAACAATAGAACTTTGTTGGTTTTTAGCCAATGTCCCTAAAATTACTTTATCTACATTTGATACAGTTTTTACAGTAAGGTCTCTTTCATCTGAGGGTTTTAATGTTGTTTTAGTAGGGACCTTTTGAGGTGTTTTAGGACTGATTTTTGCAATTTTCTTATTGTTCAGATTGTTGTTTTTGCCGTTTTCTGCAATGTTCTGAAGCATTTTCTGCAAAAGAAAAGGAAATTTCAACAATTCATAAACATAAATATTAGCTCTAAGTTTCTTTAGGTCCTTAATCAAATCATATTCTAAACTTGGGGTTGTTGAATTCTGTTTCATTTCAGTTTGTTTAAATTGTTTCTGAGGCACATTAATTCCTATTTCAGAAGAGGGTTTATTCAGCGTTTTACTTATGGTATTGTAAGGATGGACAGTTTCAAAATTAGCTTGAAAGATACTGTCGAAAAAATGCCCGAAGATATTGGGAGACAACTCCTCTTCTTTGACTGTTTCTTCTTCAACCACATCTTCAGAATTCTCAGGGGGAACTAAGTTATCATGCGCTTCAAGGATTGTCTGTATAGCGTATTGTAAGATTTCGAGATTCAGGCCTTCAGGGTTTGGGTTTATCCAGTTTGAGGGAAAAGGTTTTCTAAAAGGGGGTTTGTAAGTCTCTTTACTTGAATATGCTTCCTCATCTGATCTCCTTAAGTCTACGACTTGATTTGATAATTTCTAGATGACCTTTTGTAAACTTTCTAGATCTGAGCTCTCTGATTGAGTTTTGGTTTGGGGAGGTCTAGGAAGAATTTATATTTTCTTCTTAGAAGATGGGGTAATCTCTGCCTCGTTACTAAGATTATCTTTTAGGATTAAAATATCTTTTTCAATTTGGATCGCCTCCTCGAAGGCTTCCAGTAACGTTTCCTTCTTAAACCTTTTAACCCAAATTCCTACATTCTGGTGTAGGGCTTTGGTGTAATATGCGACAATAAAAATTTCCAGCAGGCATTGAATCAATGGGGATTCAATTTTTTAATGTGATGATCCTTTGGCTAAAATATTTTATTTTTTCCTTAAGGTTCATCTTTAAGTTGGAGAGTTCCATGACTAAGACTTCGAGAGATTTATCATCTAGGAATTTCTCAAGGAAACATGACTCGAATTTGTCCCAAGATACAATGGTGTCGGGTTGTTGGGAAAAATACCAGGTAGAGGCATTGCCTTCAAACGTATAAGGAAAGAGACTACATACTACATCTTCATGTTCTATGCTTCAGAGTCTAATGGCTAGCATGAATTTCTTAATGTGATCTTCGGTGATTTGCTTAGAGTCTGGATCAAATTGAGGTAGCCATTTCTCCGGGTGTTTAGGCAAAGGGTGTTGGGGTCCAGGTATGGACACAACATCTTGATCGAGCCAGGATCTGGCGGGATTGTTTGGATTTTCTATGGGCGTAGGTGGTGTCGAAGGATGAGATGGTTTGGATGAAGAACCACCTTCGTCGGATGACTCCTCTCCTGAAGAGGAAGGAGATGAATGAGGTGGTGAAGGTGGGATACCAGATCCTCCATCAATAGGAGTGGGAATGTGATCTGGATATGTGGGGCTTAGGAGAAAACCAGTGCCTTCAAGTTGCTCTCTCATATCAGAGAAATATAGAGGTTGATTCAGTGGCCAACCAGGTTTTCTGATATGGGCCAAAGCACTGTGTGTCCTTAGAAGTGACTGATGAACAATTTCTTGTACGTCATACCCTTGAGGGTTTGGTTTTACTGGCTCAATGAGGATCTGTGGATTTTTGTTTGAGGTAGTTGTTGTTTGGGAGGTAACATTGTTGTTGGAGTGACTCCTTGTTACTATAGGGGAGCGAGTGTGTGTGGGAGGAGTCATGCGACTTCCACGTGCCATCAATCATATTTAGGCCCTCCTTCTAGCACCATTTGTTGACGGGCGAAAATGATCATCCGTCAATTGGAAGAACGAGTCTGGTCAGGGGTTGTCTAAGTAACCCAAGTCATTTGGTATAACTCGTTCTGACGGGTTTACTGGCTCTGTTGGTAAATCTAAGAATCCTAAGGGAAACAAAATAAAAGAAAAGAAATAAATTACTAAATACTAAATACTAAATATATATGTACATATGCTCTAATATGAATGTAATAGGCGTATTTAAGAAAGAGATAAATAACTCTCAATTATATACATTATTTTCAAGCTGCAAGTTTTAATCTAAACTTACTAAACTCTATGAAAATGATTGCTTTAACAAAAGCAGATAAAGAAAGCACATAAAATATTTTTTCTGTTTTCTCTTTATTAATCTAAACTAAAATTAAAAAAACGTACTATGAAACATAAGTATGTGGAAGGTCAAAGCCAAACCATATATTTGAGTTTCAACGACAAAAAGAAATAAACTAACCTGTTAATGAGTTAATCGGCATGCACCCAAACATCTGTACGATTATAGGATGTCCAACCAGCTTGTCGAAGAGATAAACCTGCAATGAACCTTGGAACTATTCGGAATAAATGCAAAACAATATGTTGATTGTTGAGTTTTAATAACAGAATGAGAGATGCAAATAGCCACTGTGATCTTTGTGATTGCAAGCAATTACATTCGAGATAAATCTAACTGTAACAACATGCTTTTAATCATTCAACAAAAATTGAAGAAAAATCTTGTCATTTGGGTTGAATGAATGATCACTCTTTTTAATATCTAAAGCATCAAAATGTGAACGATATTTTAAAGAAATTATCCCAATACCATAAAAATTTGCGAAGACTAAATCTATCAACAACTATTAATTTATCAGGATAAACAAACCATAAACGAAAAAACCATTTATAGAAAGCTAAAGCTGAAATGTAAATATCTGTTCCATCCAAATTTGTGAATAAATTGTCCACCTTCATCCCTAGGCCAAGATGTCTTCATTACAAAAATATCAAATATTTAAAGAGTTCGGTCAAGCTAAACATCTTATCTTGTGGGATAAGATTAAATCTCAAAATAATTTGCTAATTACAAAATAGAGGGTAATATAACCACTCCATATCACATTGTATCTCTCAAAACTATAAAAAGCTTGTTTATGTTTACAAAAGAAGATCCAAAGAAATGGCTAATAAGCTCAGAAATGGTTCATATCATCAGATCATTAACAGTTATACGATATCCTGAAAGGAAAAATGAAAATACAGGAGTTTAGATATTATTCTAACCAATAATTTCCAAAAAATTCGAATGAGAATGAACTGGCTACAAAATCAGTTGATTATGTAGCTAATTCTATTTAAAACAACAGAAATCTAATTAAATCTATAATAATAGAAAAACTAAAATAAAAATACAGCTAATAAAATCAAAGAAATCTTTACCTCATAACTGCATGCTAAATTTGATTCACAAGATCTCAGAGTTAACTACTGTTGTAACACTCTCAACATTCTTTATTATCACGTTTCCAGTCCTTTTCAAACACTTCCCCTACCTTTGAACATTGAACTTTAGACTGTAATTTTCACTCTTTAATGAGTCGATCTGAGTAGTGAGGGTTTTGATTTGCAATTGAAGGGAAGGTATATCTGTGTAATATTTGTCGATCCAAAACAAACAAACTTCACACCGTGGATCTGTAACAGTTGTTTGAGGATGTCCATGGCCCTACATCAGAATGCGGCCATTGTTATCTGCGGATTTTTTACCGAGTTCAATCCTTGGAAATCCTTGGCTATGCTTCATGCACGGTGGCAGATTGTTTAAGAAATCGTAGGCCTGGCTGAGATCTGGTTTGAGGTAACTCGGGTCTTCTTCTGCCAAAAATCTCTCAATCTCAGAATCGGAGCTCTCATGGACCTCGATCATTTTGATCAAGCTCATATGAGACTTCGATTTATTTCGTAGGCTCCTGGAAATTAATCCCCCTACCCTTTTGTTTTTAAACCCTACATCCGAGTCATTTTTGGACAGATTGCGCGAGGGCCTGTTTGTGTTTTTTGTAGAGGTGTCAGGGCAGGCGTACTGCTCATGGTCATGAAATTCAAAGGTTGTTGGTTCAACATATGACTTCTCGGGCATAGTCTCATCGAGCACGACCCTATCACAAGGTTCTTTAGATGAGGAGATTTTTTTGTCAATGGAATGGATTGGGGTTTTTTCCAACATGGGCTTATCAACCTCTACGGGACTGGGTGTAACGAAACCATTTCGAGTTAGGAAAGTGTCCCAATCATCCCCTTGCAATTTTAATTGATGGACTAACAACATCCTTATCAACCCATGATGAAACGGAATGGAATTTAAACGCTGTATCTTATACCTCTTGGCCATCTTATACAAACTTCTCAATAAATAAAAAGGCATATTCAATTGGAAACTGATGAAGTTCATCAACAATCTTATGTGATATAGAAAAACAAGCCCAAAGTGACCCTCGCATATAACGAATTGTCTCAAGATTGCCAATAAACCATGCCACCTAGTTTTCAATAGAGATACATGCATACCTTTATCATAACACTTGATTTTCCTAGAGGTAAAGAACAAGATCCATGACACCTCCTCCACCTTGGCATTTTTAAACCATTTATGCCCACTAAGTGGAAGACATGTCGCCTAGCTTAAAAATTCCTTGATGACTTTGATTTGAATATCTCCTACTTTGGCTCGACAACCATCAAAAGAGCGGGAAAACTCCTGGGCTGTTTGCAATTTAAAACCTTGAAATTTCTCAAGAAATTCGAGCCAGCCTTGACCCTTAAGGTTTTCCCTTGTGTCGTCATATAGGAGCAGGTTTTGCGATCCACTTGGTTCGATGAGGACAACAGGGGCCATGTGAATTGAGAAAAACAGTCATGGGGGTAACAGAAGCCATTGTAAGCAAGAAGGGTTTCAGAGAACAGGAAGAACCATGGAAAAAACCAAAGAAACAAAACCCTTGCTTGAATTAAATGAAGGCATAAGGGGTTTCATAAGAGAATCGGGTGTTTTAGTGTAATGAATCGCTGAGGGTACATAACAAAGCCCACGACGTAAATCGAAATAATGGACATGACATTTTCAAACTTCCACTACCAGCAGAGTACAAAATACGACCGCATGCGTTTAATTATCATCATGTGTAAAGGGTGGAGTTACTCATTATAAGGTTAAGAAGAGAGGTGTTTTACAAATCACACATAACGACCATATAAGGATTTACCAAGAATGATACATGGAACAAAATCATAGTCTAACATTAATCGATTCCCGGTATAGCATTCAAATGTCCAAAGTAGACCTTATAACAATGAGAAATTAAAAACAACCATTTTATTGACATGAGATAGGCCTTAAAGAAAAAAATCATTCTTAAAAAGGTTTGTATGATCAGTAGTTTTCCTAGGGAAATAAGCCTTAAAATCAAATGCAATAAATTCACAAGTTTCAATGCTTCGTTCATGCTTTCAGTCATGAACGAAGCATGAAAATGAGAACTAGGAAAAATAAAAACCTTTTATAACCCAAGATTCATCTTTCAAGTAGGAATGCTAATATGTTCAAGCGAAGGAAGCTATAAAATTTATGATTCGTTGCTTTAAGAATTGAAAATATTGTGGGGCTGCCAACAGGCCTGTTGAAGACAAGGACACCAAGGGTTCGGCCCTCCTAAAGATATAGACCTCTTGCTGCTGTCAAATCCTCCCCAATGATAGATCAAGGCAAGAGAATCCTACTTATGAAGTGTGAAGATCAAACACTGAAGCTTCCTCCTCAAACTGCAGAAACCCTGGAATGGTACGGCCCTCCTGAAACCCTGGATATGGACAATAGTACAACCTAGCTAAATGGCCCCTCTGAATCACTTGAAACTCTCCCAGATGATAGATTGGGCATCCAAAAGCACTTGAGAGAAGTCTCAAGCTCAGATCTTGCATGTAGCCTCCTAGATCTGACAATAACTGAATCTCCAAATCATACCCTTCCTCCTGAAATCGTCCCAACCTACAGTAAATGATAGGGATGTGGTAACTCCTCCCAGAAGCCCTCAAACTGATGAGTAAGGGCCTGCAAGCAAAACCCTAATGCTGGAAAATGCTCAAGCTTCTTCTTTTGTGTTTGCACCCAATTCGTCACTTGGTGAGCAAATAAAGGGTGCTTACATGCCCAGTTGGGTCTTTCTAGGCATGACAGCTGTAGAGGAAAGAGTTAGAAAAAGAACAACAAAACTATAAGCNGAAATATGTCATGATATTTGTTGGATGTTTGTGTGCAGCTTTTGTCAGGTTCTCCGAGTCTATACCCTTGCTTGAATGTCTACAAAGTATTTCAGTTATCAGTTCCTATCTTCTAACTTCATACTTTGGGGGGCAATCTGTTACATGTCCAAATTACTCTCTTTGATAAGGTCGCAAGTGTCGTCATTACAAAGGTCGCAAGTGTCGCATTTTTCTCACAAGATCGCAAGTGTCGCATTTTTCTCACAAGGTCGCAAGTGTCGCATGTTGCTCACAAGTGTCACAAGTGTCATGCTGCCATGATGCCTATGTCATGCCTATAACAACATGAGAAGGACACTTGAAATACCTCAAACATCTGATTGGAAGAGGAGAAATGAGTCAGCAGGCTTGCAAACCTTTTGCCATCTGAAAGCACCTCAAAAACTGAGTTTTTGGAGGCAAGCGCTCCCCCTTACACTATCTCGGAGCACCAACACTCCCCCTTACACTATTAGGGAGTGTTATAAAGCTCCCTTGGCCCTTTTAAGGGAGTGCTATAGATTTTGAGAGCGCTAGTGCCCCCCTAAATCCTACTAGGGAGCACTACAATGCTCTGATGGCCCTTTTGAGGGAGCGCTACCTATTCTGGGCAGTAGTTAAGCTGTTGAGATGAATGGGGGAAGCATATTTTCATTCTTGGAAGGCAGTTGGATTCAAATCCCTAGTCCAGCCATGATCTTAGGGCAGATCCTCAACTGAAGGAGGCAAATCCTCAACTTCCCCAAGGATATCTCAAGTGGTTAAAGCCTCTCCAAGGCTATATAAGCAAGCTCTCTAATGGTGAAAGAGACTGCAAAAATGGAGAATGACACCAAACATATGATCTCATAAGTGAGAATGGAAAAAGGAGAATTACACCAAACTTATGATCTCATAAGTGGTGCTGAAATAGAGCTGGGAGGAAGAATTATTGCATGAAACCTATGATCTCATAGGAAACACACAGTCAGCCAAAGGAGAGTAATCAATGAAGCTTCTTTTACCCAGGTTGTGTATCTTTCGAGCAAGGGTTAGACGAAGAGGACCTGACGAAGCTTCCGCATTCACATCTATGATTGTAAGTACTGCTGTCATTATTCTCTTTAATATGACACACTTGTCCTATTTCTTTCTAGTTTGTGTCTAATGTTACATAAACTTATCATTGTTAGATAGATCTATTTTCAAGCTAACATCAATAGAGTAGGAAGTGGTTGTATCTTGTTTGTCCACAGAACTCAGCGAGGAGCAAATGATCGGAGCATGACTCAGAGCGTGC
The DNA here is from genome assembly GCA_010110895.2 of Picea sitchensis. Taxonomy (NCBI): domain Eukaryota; kingdom Viridiplantae; phylum Streptophyta; class Pinopsida; order Pinales; family Pinaceae; genus Picea; species Picea sitchensis. Next base: position 6,082 of record SNQJ01S0098339.1, on the reverse strand, counting down.
ATGGACAAACGTCGATAAAGAGGTACTTCTCTTCTCCTTCCTTCTCATGTGTTAGTTTAGATAGATTTGAAAGGAAGTTAGTTTCCACGTTAAGCATTTTCTGTCTTAGAGTTAGGGTCAAGCTCTTAGAGGCGATCTACCTGTCCACAGGGAGATTTTCCTACAACAGAAGAATTGTATTTTTTACATATCCCTTTCTTGATTTGGTTTCTTCCTTGAGCCAAAGTTCTTCTTATTCTTGAATTTCTTGAACTTTGTTGTGTAGGATTGATCATCATCTTTCTTTTGGGATTTCTCTTTTGTGCTAATCCTTGATTATTCTTGTGTAGAGAAAGTCCAAAGTTCTTCAAATGTGGGATACTCCATTCTTGTGTTCATGCTTATGGAAAATGCATCTCATGTCTTGGGAAGGCCTTTAAGTACTATACTTACTAGTTCCTTTTCTGAAATGATTTCCTCAATAAATTGTAGTTGATATCTTAACTGAGATATTCTTACAAAGTATGATGTTATAGTGTCATTATTATTCATTTTCATATCACCGAGCTTATTCTTCATAATCATTACTTGTCCAATATTTTTGACTGAGAAGATGTTAGTTAGGGAATCGTACATATTCTTAGATGAGTCAAGATGCGAAATGTAGGGTATGAAATTGTCCTTTACAGATTCCATGTTGTCTCTTGGTTATGGAAGGTTGTGAAGATTAAGGAAAGAAGTGCAAAGTGCGAACTGCATGGAAGACAAGTTGACCGAGATTGGGTCGAAGTGACCAAAAGAATAGAAAAGACAGAGTGAAGTAAGAGAAAGTAAGTCATTGGACGGGGAGAGCAAGGAAGATAGATCAACAAGGAATATGGATCGTAGATGACTCAACAAGAGGAAAAAACCACCAATACATGATTTGGAGCACCTCACAAGAAAGAAGGAAAGATAGGCTGGTGAAGCCCTAAAAACGTGGTTCAAGTTGACCTAGGGTTTTAGACACCTAGGGTTTTGGTATTTAGGGTTTTGACACCTAGGTTTCGGCCTAAGGATGTTTGAGAGTCATTGTAATGTATAAATAAAGGTCAAAAGGACCTGGGATGGGTTAGAGAGAGATTATGTATGATGAGTGATTATTGTTATTGTTGAGAGAGAAGTATTGTGGGGTGAGGGAAGTCTGTGTTGTAAGATCTTCAGCTAGGTGTGAAGATCAACCCTGCAGTTGGGTGCATAGAGAGGGGAGAGATGAGAAGTTAAAGAAATAGAGAGATCTGCAAGCTAAGTGCAGATAGAATTGTATGTTTTCATCTAATATATTATAATCATAGTTCTATGGATGTATCCCTAGGGAGAGGGTGAACCACGTATATCCTATTGTTATGTGTGATTGATGTTGTGTTCTATTGATCTATGATATATTGTTAATGCAATATTGTGTTAGATCTGAGATATAGTTTGCGCAGTAAGATTAAGAAAGATAAAGAATAACTAGATCTGTGTGAGCGTGTTGCCCTAGATACTCTTTGCATTTCCTCTGGTTGTAGACACATGTGTCCTGCAACCCCCCTATAGCTACTTCGGGTGAGACTGCATCTTCTTTGCAGGTGTTGTCGAAAGGGCCAATAGCTAGGGCTTGTTGGTGCACTGTTATAATTGAACCCTAGACTTTAGAAGTGGATAGAAGAACAAGAGAAGGACTTCACTAAAGCTCAGAATAAGAATCCTAATATTAGTGTTTGTACCCAATTCGTCACTTGGTGAGAAAATAAAGGGTGCTTACATGCCCAGTTGGGTCTTGCTAGGCATGAAAACTGTAGAGGAAAGAGTTAGAAAAAGAACAACAAAACTATAAGCAAGAATTAAATTAAAACAAACTAAAACTATGAGCATATGGAAAAGAAAATAACAAACACAATAGACCAATATCACCAATGTTTTTAGGCTAATCAATTGATGAAATCCAAAGCACAATGAAGAAAGGGGACTTGGGTCCCTTCTTTCTCCAATGGAAGGCTCTTGAGGCCCTCACAAACTTGCTCTCCTTACAATAAGAAAATGAGAATGATGGTGAAAGAACTCCTATCTCATCCACTCAAGAGCGAGGTGGATAGCTCAATGAAATGGTGCTAATGTGTTATTGTCAAGGAGTGAGTCCTTAAAACAATCTAAGCAACATAAAATTACATGAAATTCCTTAAGAAAATGATGTTTCTTCATGGCTTTTTATAGCATGGCATTGGGTGATTATGTAACTCCTTTGAGGTGTGAAAAGGGGCTCTTTAGGGCTTAATTAGGTCTTTGACCAGCCTACCATGCGGATTCAACTCAGATTTGATGTCAAATTGGCTTGGGAGCTGATCCATTAGTGTTTGGGAGGCCGACCAATTTCAATAAATGCATCGTTTAGCAAGTGCACGGGTTTTTGCGCCAACAACCGTGCATCGTGCGCGTATGCGTGAATGGTACGTTGTTTCTCCGTGCATATGCGTGCACACCCAGATTTTGTAAAGCACCCTTCAATTTTTGGTTACTTTGTATAGTTTTTGACCCTTTTGCAATGCTGTGAATGTGATTCAGTGCTATGAATAGCTTCATTCCTGTTTTGACGATGCTGAGTTCTTTTCGCCATGTGCGGACAAAATTTCAGTGATAACAGATGCCCCCTAATGGATGAGGTTAGGAGAAAACGTATAGCCAAAATCCATCAATGTTTCTTCTACTGAGAATGTTTTTGTAAGGGAGAGCAAGAGTGGGACCGTGTAGAGCAATCCTTTGGAGAAGAAAGGAACCGGTAGAACCCGACCTTCCATAAGGTGTGTAACAATATACAACTATGTACAAACGAGGTGGGCATGCCCCATGCTCATGTTATGTAACTCTGAAAAAAGATGACGGAAATGTTGGTGTAGACAACTGCAGCGCCCTCAGGGGCGGTAATGATAAAGGCAGAAGACAATTCTGCAAAGGAACATACTCTAAACGATAGGCAATGATCGCGGTAATAAGCAACGATGATGATGCGGGCAGTGATGGCCCTACCAAGTTCAGAGGTCTCCAGCAAATGATAGGAATAACTGCAATAGTCGCAAAGTAAGACCCACCATAACACGAGAAAGTGTTGGCATCGAATGTTATGGGGGCCAACGACAGCAGGGGGCAATGGTATTTCCCCCTGTGTCATCTGAGATCTCTCATTGAATATAAAATGAGAATCAAGATACTGTCGCCCTTCTCGAAAATTGTGTTGATGTCGACAAAAGGGGGACGTGACTCCTGAAAGAAAATGGCTTCATGGAATCTACTGAGGTGAGGAAGTGGCAGAGGTCCATCGACGAAGTCAAGAAGTGGGAAGACTCAAGACTGCCCTTGGTTGGAGGGTGTGTGATATAATGATTGGCCGCAACCATGTGACAAGATCGAGTGTTAGGGGGATGACAAGACTAGTGATAAGTTGTGCCAGAGGCGGGACAAGGTGAACAAGTTCAGAGGGTAAAGGTAAGTGACCTGAGTAGTACTCTGAAGATATAGACGATTCTGGCAAGGGAAGATGAGAAGTAATGCTCCAACCAAGGGTGACACGGGTTGCGCGTGGCCAAAAAAGAAAGCAGGTCGCCAACAGTGACGACAAAAGAAAATAACTGGAAATAAATGCGTTTGTACAATAAATAATGAATAATTTGGGAAAAAGTGTACAAATACAGAAACGGGTGCCCCAGTGTGAAATGAGTGCCCCAGGGAGGGCAAAAATTTCTTGGAAAACTGATGGAGGGTGGGGGCCCCATTGGTGAATTTCTCTATGAGGTAGGTCAAATGAAGATAGGTTCGCAGATGGGCAAACTGATGGTGTATGAAATGGAGGGTTCATGATCCTGCGGAGGTGTAGGTAAAAGGAATAGAACCATAAAGCGATGATCTGGGAGTCCATATGGGAAGCTAGAAAAATGAGGAGAATAAGTATGTGGTTGATTCACAACATGATGAAAGACTACCGGGACTCCCATCCCTAAAGGGTAATGAAGAACAACATGAGTGCCAAAAAGTGCCAAAAGGTGCCATGAATGGGACAACTCATGTGGGTAAGAAAGCTACCGGGTAACAGTACCGAAGATGCAAATGGAGGTGTGAGTACTGCAGAGCTGGGAATGGGTATCCTAAAGGCCAATATCAGAGGGTATGACTGGAAATGTAAATGCAGTACAGTGGGAGAGACTACATGCCAGTGTTGAGTATATACCTGAAGGAATGATGTTGAGAGATGATGATCACGTACCTGCACATAGAACAACCAAATACCCAAAGTGAACAATATCTGAAGAGAATCAAAGATATGAGCATGTATTAGATAAATGTGACAATGTGCATGCGTACCTGACCATGATATGAAAAAAAGGTGCCCTGGGGGCTCAGGATGAAAAGAATCCCAAGGACAGCTGTGATGTAGGTGGCGGGATGCTGATCCCGTGGCTGAAGACGGTTCGAAAAATGGACACCTTGGGCTCTCGGAATGGTGAGTGGAAGTTTTGGCAAAAGGCCTATATATAGCTGTAGGGCCCACATTGCCACCTCATTTGTACCTGCTGCTACAGTGACTGGACGAGCAGATTCAGAGGAGATTGGGTGATTCAGGGAGCACGAGGTATCCAATCGATGGTGTGCGAGTATCAGGTTAGTGGTGTGATCATCCTGCATAGAAATAGGTTTCCAATCTTTGGGCAAGGTAGGTACGGTGGGCCGTACAAGGGGTTTCAGGGGATTTTGACTAGGGTGTGGACCCATGTGCATGGGTGATTCAGTGGAAGGCGCGCATACGTGTGCGCCTGTCTACTGAATATGCACACACTAGTGCGCGGGAAGAAGAATTTAAGGCGCGCTTGACGGGTGCACCAGTACAGGATTGGAAACCCATGAAGTGTAAGCTATGGGGTAAATAAATCCGGCCGTAAGCAATTTGTCAATTTCGGCTTTGATAGCCGCGGCCTTGGATGGGTGTAGTGGTCGTTGTTTCTGGTGAACTGGTGTGATGTTAGGCCAGGTGTCGATGCGATGTTCGACAATAGAAGGATCGAGGCTAGGCATTTCTGTGTATGACCAGGTGAATATGTCCCTATATTCTTGGAAGAGGGTTTTATAAGTGGTGATTTCCTGAGGAGTGCAAGCAGCTCCAATGGTGATTTCTTCGACAATGCCCTGTTTAATGGAAATGTTGATTTTGATGGTGGGGGAAATGTTGACTAAATTACCTTCTTCAAAAGCGTCAGGGGCAGGAATGGGATTGTTGAACCAATCAATAGGCCTGGATGGGATAAAATCTTTGGTTTCGACCACATAAATGGGATTGAGGCTAGGAGGCATGAGGGCTTCCTGTGGAAGGAAGAGTGCACGATGATGTAGCGCATCCTAGGGAGAGTCCGGGCATTGTAACTCTTCCAGTATTTCTTTGTCACATTGGAAACAACAGGAATATAATGGATCGTGAGGAGTGATCTCAGTGATAGCGTGAGTGCCCCCTGTTGGAGAAACAAAGGGGGTAGTGCTAGGATATAGTGAGGGTTCACTTGAAATAAACCATATGTTGAAGTACTGAGGGGTACCCGTGGTGGTTGGGTGAAGAGTTCCTGTAGGGGAATGAATAGGAGAGTTGGGTGGGTTATGAGGTAAATCCTCAGATACGTCATCTAAGAACCAAGGAGGCGTTGGGAGTGCCTCGGGTCAGGAGAAATGACATGAAGATCCGCGAGTGGTGAGGTAAGGTCAATTATCGCCTCTGCGGGTTGGTGACGCATAGCCAATTGACGTTTCCTATATGCGATGATCATAGGACACTGGTAGGTAAAATGAGCCAATGAATTGCAGAGAGAACAAGGGCATCTCAAGCGTTCATTAACTGAAGTGGTGACATAACAGATGTCAGTGATATTTTTTGAAGGGGATGTAGCAGGGCGTGGGTCGTTCTGAAAGTTCTGGCGTACAGCAGCTAACGTCTGTCGGAAACGTGGCAGTGCTGGGCAATGATGGGTGTAGTGGCCATACTCGAAACAGATAGCACATGTGAATTTAGTCCTCAACCCTTTACTACTGGAAGGTTGGTTGGTAGTGG